>ML824289.1:96807-107484 GCA_009831015.1 Picea engelmannii | reverse complement strand
GATTAGTGACTACTTTAGCTATCATAGTCTTTTGCAAAATGATATGATTTAATTAATATGATCCATGTCTGATTTCTTTCAACATTTAAAAACACAACAATTACTTGATTCAGTTCATGAATGACATATTTCTCTTCTTCATCAATTGAATTATTTTGTATAAGTCTTTGCATACAGGTTTATCTAATTGTAGAGATTTATAAATCATATGGTTGTTGTGATTTTTGTGTCTTGTTTGTCCTATAAAAAAACTTAAAGAGCATTGCAGGTATCGTTTATGAGAATATTATGGATTATTCGATGCGGGTTTCCTCCCTCCGATCAGCTTAGAAGATCATCATACACAGGACAAACCTGGAAGCGTTTCCAGGTCAGTTTGTTATTTATTTGTTTAGTATATTTATTAGTAGTTTAGTTAGATATATGTTTAGTTATATTTATAGTTAGAATTAATATATTAGTTGTTTAGTTTAGTTAGTTTTGTTTTATTTCTTGTTCATAAAATCATAAAATCAACAAAAAAATATCTCTCTGTCTTAGGGAAGAATGCAAATGAGTTTTTCAGGTTTTATTTAAATCTGTGAATTGTAGATATTGTACATTTTGTGAATAAGTTACATTTCAGTTAGTAGTTAGTATAGTAGTAGTTAGTAGATTGTATTTATAGAATAGTTAGAATAGTTTAGTTTGTTTTAATAATTAGTTTTAGTTAGTGTGTTTAGTAGTTAGTTTTAATTAGATTAGTTTAGTAGTTAGTTTTATTTATTGTTAGTTAGTTTCGTTTGTTTTATTTAGTTTTAGTTAGATTAGTTAGTTTAGCTTAGTTTTATTTTTTGTTTTCTTAGGACCTTAGATCGGATAACGGAGCCGCTAAACCCGTCAGGGTGGTTCATCCCAAACGGCTTGGGTTATTAGACAACCCCGGACCGGTTCCACTCTCTTAGTTGACGGATGGTCAATTTCGCCCGTCAACAAATGGCGCTAGAAGGAGGGCATGAAATTAATTGATGGCACGAGATGGTCACAAGACTCCTCCACCCCCTAATCACTCACCTATAGTGAATAGAAGCCGTTCACACGATAATATTCCCCTTCAAACAAAAAATACTTCAACCGACGATCCACAGATCACAGTTGAGCTAGCAACCCCTAATCCTACAGGTGGTGACATACAAGAGATTGTCCGCCAATCTCTTATAAAAACTCATAGTGCCTTAGCCCGTTTGAGGCAAACAAACTTTCTGTGGGGTCAACCTTTGGATTTCTCTGATATCAAAGAACAATTAGGTGGCACTAATCCTACTGTGAATCCTTCAGATCCAATCTTAAATCTTGCTGCAGGAGGATCTGGGATACCTCCTTCACCACCTCCATCATCTCCTTCCTCTTCTGGAGGAGACTCCTCTGACGAAGGCAATTCCCCTTCTCAGCCTTCCATACCCACTACCCCAATGGAAAATCAGAAAAATCCTGCTAGACCCTGGCTTGATTAGGATGCTGTAGCTGTACCCGGAGCCCAACACCCTTTACCTAAACACCCAGAGAAATGGCTTCCCAAGTTTGACCCTGACTCAAAACAGATAGCTGAAGATCACATTAAAATTTTTATGTTAGCCATAAGACTCCACAATTTTGAACATGAAGATGTTGTCTATAGGTTGTTCCCTTATACTTTTGAGGGTAATGCATCCACTTGGTACTTTTCCCAACAACCCCATACCATCGTGTCTTGGGAAAAGTTTGAGTCATGCTTTTTGGAAAAGTTCAGAGACGGTAAACCTCCGGAAGTCCTAGTCATGGATCTTTCTAGCTTAAGAATGAACCCGAAAGAAAAAGTTAAAGACTTTAATAAAAGATTCTTAACACTCAAAAACAGAATCCCAACAGATTCTATGCCTACTGAAAGTCTTATAATAGCTTACTACAATAAATATTTGCATCAAAGTATAGCTATTTGGGTTAAACGATCTAAGAAATCCACGTTGTTAGAGGCCTTCGAGGAGGCCATCCAGATTGAAAAAGACACACTTAGTCTTAAAGTCTCTTCTAGCAACGAAACTGAGACTAGTTCTTCTTCCAAAAAGAAGATTGAGATCCTCCCCAAACCCATTCAAAGTAAGACACTACCTGAAAACTATGATTTAGAAAACCTAACTAAAGTTGTTCAAAAACTGTCAAATCAAGTTATAGACTTGAAAAGGTCGACCGAAGAAGCTTCTTCAGGCAAAGGGCCTTACAAACCCCCGTTCCGGAAGCCTTTTCCTACCAACCGAACTAACCCAACCACCGAAGGCCTGAATCTAGAAAGTTTGCAATGTGCTCTTCAAACAATTCTAGAAGCCCAAGATAACTTGATGCCTCCTGAGATTCCTGAGGAGGTGGTTGAACAAGAGACAGTTCAAGAAGAAGAATCTTCTAAAACTATTTTTGGACACTTCTCGGATAACATCTTTCAAGCTAATTTCGAGACAGTTCACCCTTATAATACTAGGAGTAAGACAACAAACAAATCTTCTACCAAAAACACTACAACTTCACCTCCAAAGCAATCTAAATCAGTTGAGAATAAACAGAGTAATGTGAACCCTAACTTAGATTATGATGTTGTTGAAGATCTTAAAAAGTTAAGGGCTAACATTTCTATTTATGAGTTATTAAAGTTTCCATTTCTGTTTCAAAAACTGTTGCAAAATATTTCAGAGAACGGAAAAAATGGTAATTTTAATGGTAACAAGGTTGTGCAAAACAAATTTCCTCAGAAGACTTCCACTAAAAAAAATCCTAATCCTCAAGATAAAGGAAGCCTTCATGTAAGTAATGTAAATAATGTAAATAATGTAGATAAAGTAGCTTTAGAAACAACGAGTAAAAATCCACAAGCTACTACTCTGAGTACTCGCAAAAATTTACCTCCTTTCCTATTAACTTTCGAGATTTTTAATAGAAATGTGCACAATTGCATGGTAGACTCAGTGGCGTCATCCAATGTGATGCCTTGGTCTGTTTTCCAAAATATAAACGCAGAAGTTGAACCCTCTACTTTGAAAATCATACAACTTGATCGGACAAATGTCAAAGTTATAGGCGAACTAAAGAATGTGCTTATTAGATTATCGTCTAACCCAAAGGTTCATCAAGTTATTGATATAATTGTTGTGGATATTCCAGAAGTGTATGGTTTGTGTTTGAGCAGGGACTGGTCAGAGCAGCTACATGGTTACTTCACAACATAATGGTCTCATCTATGGCTTCCAGACAACGGCAAGCCTAATAGAATCAAAGTAAATCGTGAGTGCTACCTTAAGTTCAGGGTCACAGAATTAAACGATCCCAATGAACCATATACACCTTCTGCTGATACACCTAAAGTACAAGGGATGGACACCTTCTTCGGCAATTTCATGGCCGAGGTTTCACCTATCACCAATCTAGAACAACAGTCCGAGATTGCAGCGTACGCACAACCAACAACTTCCACACAACGGTCTCATGCACCTGACGAAAATCAAATTTGGTCTTTGTATTTCGACGGGTCAAAGTCTAAAGAAGGAGCTGGAGCAGGCTGCGTCATTATTGATCTGATAGGTAACAAAACATTGATAGCATGTAGGTTGGAATTTGAATGTACTAACAATACTGCAAAATATGAGGCTTTACTGCAAGGTCTCAGAAAATCTTTGGATATGAACATTCAAAATCTAACCGTCTTTGGCGACTCTGAAATAGTGGTTAGACAGGTAAGAGATTTTATCCACTGTCTTTCTCCACATCTCAAAAGCTACCAATCTGAGGTATGGAATTTAATGAATAGATTTTTCTCTTTCAATATAAATTCCATTCCTAGATTAAATAACTCTGAAGCAGATTTATTAGCTAATGTAGCTTCTAAAATTATTCCTACAGAAGGCTTATCCCCAGACACATTCTCCGTTGAACTGTTGTTTTGGCCATCCGTTCCCAACAACATCACGAATTGGAGAGTATTTGACGACGATCAACAGATTATTAACTTTCTGCATATGGAAGAAACGTTTCAAGGCGCAGTGATAGACGAACGCACGCACGATGACAATTTGCATGATTTCACGGTAATACCAGAGCCGAGGACTCCTGAATCTTCATCGGATATGGTAAAATCGATCCCAAAATCTGTAGTTAGATTAGAGAAGTTTTATGATTTTGAAGATAAATTTAAAAAGATGGTCAATTGTAAAACCAATAGTTCCATGTTATCTTATGAAAAAATAAACTTAGGAACTAAGGAAAATCCTCAGTGCATTAAGCTAGGGTTGGGATGTTCTCAACAAGAAAAAGTTGCATTTATTAAGTTGTTCAAAGAATTTAAAGATGTATTTGCATGGACATATGATGACCTTAAAACTTTCGACCCTAATATCATACAACATGTCATCCCGATGAAGCCCCAAACCTTACCCTTTCAACAAAAACTGAGGAAGATGCACCCCAAACTTGAACCGACCATTCAAAAAGAATTGAATAAGCTCCTAAATGCTAAGATAATTTTTCCTGTTAGGCACACTCAATGGGTTTCTAACCTTGTCCCATTCTGGAAGAAAAATGGGGAAATTTGACTCTGTGTTGATTTCTGAAACCTTAACAGAGTGTCTAACAAAGACAACTACCCTGTCCCACCCATGGAACAGATCCTTCAATAGGTATCTGGTTCCGAGAGTCTATCTTTATTGGATGGTTTCTCTGGATACAACCAAGTCCTGATGTCTCCACCAGACCAACTAAAAACTACCTTCCATACTCCGTGGGGCACTTATGCTTATCACAAAATGCCTTTTGGATTGATTAATGCCGCAGCCACTTTTCAGAGAGAAATGGAAATTGCTTTCCGAGGCTTAATCAATCAATTCGTCATATTTTACTTAGATGATGTGACTATATTTTCTAAAAACAAAAATGATCATCTAGATCATTTACGAGCCGTCCTACTGCGATGTCGTAAATACGGCATCTCCTTGAACCCCAAAAAGTCCATCTTTGCAGTAGAACAGGGTAAACTTCTAGGATTCATTGTGTCTAGTGAAGGAATGATTATCGACCCTGAAAGGACACAAGTCATCGCAAAACTTCCCCCTCCTACATCCAAAAATTCTATGCAGTCTTTCTTAGGCCAGATCAACTTCGTGAGAAGATTTGTCTCCAGTTTCTCCGAAATGGTTAGACCTTTTCAGAACCTAATTAAGAAAGACACCCAATATCACCGGGGACCCCTTGAAAACCAATATTTTAATGCAATAAAGAAGGCCATAATAGACGCTCCGTCTCTCATGAGCCCAGATTTTTCACAAGACTTTACACTCTACACTTTTGCTTCTGACCGTTCCTATGTCGCCATCCTAACCCAAAAGAATGCCAAGAACAACGAAGTACCCATCGCCTTTATGAGCTCTGCTTTCAAAGGCGCTGAACTTAATTACCCAGTGGTGGATCGACAAGCCTACACTGTTTTCAAAGCCGTTAAACACTTCTGGTCCTATCTTTTGAAGTCAAGGATGAAAGTCATTGTCCCTTACCCAGCCATGAGGAACTTGTTAGTGCAGAAGGAACTAGGAGAAAAGAGAGCCAACTGGGTCACTTCTTTGTAGGAGTATGACTTAGAAATTACCCCATCTCAGATAGTGAGAGGCCAAGGGTTATGCAAGTTAGTTGTTGATTCAGCAGCAGGATAGCAAGAAGAAAACAACACGTCAAACCTAGGACAAAGCGATCAAAGTCTAATCTGTTGTACACAAAACTCTGTCAGTCATTGGTACGATGATATAAGATTCTGTCTTGAACACGGATCAGCCCCCTGTCACCTTGACCCCGCTAAAAGAAGAGCATTGAGACTAAATTATGCCTCCTTTTATCTTGTTAATGGTATCCTGTTTCGTCAGAGTTTTGACGGCGTACTGATGCGTTGTCTTGAAAAAGACGAAGCAGAAAAAGTCTTGCTTGAGTTGCATGTACGAGAAGATGGTGGCCATTTTGGTGGTGACACCACTGCTCATAAAGTTCTAAGAGTCGGTTATTACTGGCCCATGCTTTTTAGATATGCCCATGCCTTGTGTCATAAATGTATCATCTGTCAGAAAGCATCAGGGCAGTTACCAAAACCAGCCTTTCCTCTGTAGCTCGTTTCAGTAGATTCTCCTTTTCAGTAGTGGGGCCTTGATATCATAGGTCCAATCAACCCTCCGTCCTCACAACAACACAATTTTATTGTGACAGCCATAGATTACTTTACTCGATGGTCTGAAGCTGCTGCGTTAAGAACTATCAACACCATTCAGGTAATTGCCTTTCTAAATTCGAATATCATTACTCGTTTCAGTATCCCTAACTGTTTAGTTTTCGATAATGCTTCTTACTTTTCCTCTCTTGAGATGAGCGAGTTCGCTTTGGAAAAAAGAGTTAAGTTGAAGTATTCTGCTAGTTATTACCCCCGGGGCAACGGATTGGCAGAATCAACGAACAAGAACTTAATCAAAATAATCAAGAGAACTGTGGTTGAAAATCACAAGAATTGGCACAATGCGCTGCTAAATGCACTGTGGGATGATAGGGTAACGCCAAAAGCTGTTGTAGGTAACTCCCCCTTTTTTCTCATTTATGGCAGAGAAGCAATTCTTCCACCTCATATTCTTCTTCCTTCACTTCAGTTGTCACAGAAAATCCAAGAAGAAGATTGTCCCCCTTTGGAAAACCGCATTAACGCTTTGATGAATCTAGAAGAGGTAAGAGCCCAATCTAAACGTAAGTTAGATCAACATCAACATTTGGTTAAAAGCTGGTTCGATTCTAACTCTTCTTTTGATAGGAATTTTGAAGTAGGTGATCTCGTCTTGAAGTGGGACAAACCACATGAGGGAAAGGGAGAACACACAAAATTTCAAAACCTATGGCTTGGACCGTTTTTAATTGCTGAAAAGTTGGGTCCCAGTTCTTTTTGATTGCAGAATATTGAAGGGCAGCTTGACACCTACCCGGTGAATGGCCAAGCCCTGAAAAGATACTTTTCTTGATTACAACCCTTGTATATTATGTACATATTTTGCTTTGTTTGCGTTTTCATTTGCTTTCTATTTTTGAGTTTGATTTGAATTTATCAGTTTGTGTTTTTGAAAAATACACATACCTGTATACCGAACTTTTCAGACAAAGACGATAGAAAATTCCTTCGCTGAAATAACTTTTGAAAAATTTGTACAAACATCAAACAGTATATTTCTGAAATTTATATCTGTGTTGGAAAAATCTTTTGTTTAAAAGAAGTTGACTGATTTTGATCTCTAAGTAAAGCTTGTCATGATCATCCATTATCTTTTTACGTTGTCCCCTTTCTGTAAAGGAATGACTCAGAGGATGTCTCCCTGTCTTAGAAAGTTGTTTTTGTAAATAAAACATCTCTGAATCTAAATAAAGGACAGTCCTGAAAAATTATGATGAGGTCTGAAAAAATATGTTAAAATATCATGATTTTCAGCGTCACCCCGCTCAACTATATATCTATGAAAAACAAAACAAAAATTATTAAGAAGAGTTGTGGGAAATTCTTGTAAACCCATCGGGATACTGAAAAGGTCTGCTGGAAATGGGTAAATTCATGCATGGTGCCAAGAAAACTTCGTCGGGGTACTGAACAGGCCCGCTGGCAGTGAAGCAATGTCGGGTATATGAAAATTTGCAAAAACGAAACCTCTTTAATGTCCTTTATTCTGATCCAGAATTTCTTAACAGGATACAGATGTCAGAGTGGGTTAAATGGAAACCCTGTCGAGGCTATGGATGCCTGCTGGTAGTAGTGGCTATGTTAACAATATTGAATATTTTATCTTTAATATCGTGACTTGCTGATCTTAAAATTGTTATCAGTTTTCATCTTTCAAAACACTGCTGGAAAAGATGGTTAATGATGATGTATGTACGATTTTCTGGCTGTTATTTTTGAGTTGAAATTATCTTTGCTGTCCTAATCTGAATTTGTTCATTTTGGCAGAGATAACTACTTCTACCAGTGTGTTTCCATTGTTGGCAGCCATTTCACATTTTTTCGTGGTCTTATAAGCTGCCTACACCTCTGTTTTGCAAACATCAATTTTTCGTCGCAATTTTCAAATTAACGATGGGTTCATTTTTTGCGACGTTTACAAATTTATCTTTTCTTTGTTTTCACGACTGTAAGCATGAAAACTTTGTCTTTCAAAGTCGTATTTCGACCATTATCTAAACTGTCATTATCTCTTGTGTCGATATGCCTATTGCGCTTACCTTTTATTTATCATTATACAGCTGGCAAGATCCTTTGATCGGTACTCATGCTTTGATTGATTGTGTAATTTGGTTTCATTTGAGTTTGTAATATAGTGGTATTTGGATTTGCTTTTTATTTGACCTACTTGACCTTTGGTTCCATAGGGGTTATGATAAAATATTTCATATATATCTTTTTAATATAATGCCTATGTCTATGTTTTCGTAACTATTGGTTGGTTGATTATGTGAAGACCCATTGGAACATTGGTTAAAACTATTGATATGAGTTGATACATTGGCGCATGGTTAAATATTTTCTTTGGTTTTAAATTGTATGATTGATGGTTTGAAACTTTGGCATAACGTTGATTGCGCGTGTTGGTTTATACACTCACCATTGTTTTCATTGATCGACCAAGTGATATGACTGTTGAACTATAGAATAGTGGGTTGAACAACTATGAATCGACAGTTGTACTTTGACCATAATTGTTATACATGGCAGAGATAAACTCCACCACCTTCACACGCTGGCATTTATGCCTACCCCTTATCATCGTTCACCTCTGTTAGCTCAGGAAACCTTCATGCACTCTACTCCTGTGTGTGTTATGACCCAAATCCTCGACTTACCATGTGCTTGGCTCCATGGCACCAGTCGTGTGAATCGAGCCAAATGGAAACCAATCCTTGTTAATGTTTGACAATGCCCGCAAAGACCTGGAGGGTAATGGATGGCTTACCTTCGTGCAATGATTTGAGGGTTTTAATCTAGCTGTGGCACGACAGTTTTCCATGACTTTCGATGGCTGTAGAGCTAAGGTGGGCAACATACAGTTGGAAATCGATGAGAAATTCATCAATTCTGCCACAGGGTTACCTATCACAGGTCAACATTGGTTCAAGAATTGTAAGGTCGAGGAGGTGCCATGGACACTATTGTTCCTCTCACGCAAAGTCACCTCTTATGACAGAGGTATGCCCATCTCTGCACTTAAACCATGATGGCATGATACTTTGATGGTAATCAAGTAGTTCATGACCTGTGAAGGTCGATACGGACTTTCTGTTTCTCTAACACTTGCATTTGCTAATGATTTTTATGGGTTACTCATTGAATATGCCCTTTTACTTTCATCGTAGCCTGTATAAAATGTCGAAAATTTTTAAAAGGCAGAAGGATGACAACAGCCTGTTCCACCATGGGCTTATTAAACTAATCATCGTTTATCATTTGAGTTTGCATGGTGATAGTTGGAGAGCTTTCATCGCTCGTAATGGTTTCGATGAAACAAACCTCGTCCAGGTTGACAAACCTATGGTGACTGAAGCCAAGGCTGAGCCACCTATGCCCTTCCATATCCTACTGCCTCCTCCTAAACCCTTGGCCGACCCTAAGGTTGACTTACCCGATGCCATAACTGAAAATGCCGAGGTTGTAAAGAAACCTGCGAGCAAAAATCCCAAGGCAAACCCTAATGCTAATGCTAAGGGTAAAAAGACCGCTCGGCTTATTTCAAGGATGACCAGGAACAAGACTAAACCCTCTGTCGAGTCGAAGCCTATTGTCCTTAGTGAGGATTCTGATTATGATGTGGAACGTTTCTTAGCCAGCGAGTACCCCTACTCGCAGGGTTTATGCCCTGAACCACCTTACGATTTTGTGTCAAATCTTCCTCCCTGCCTAAGGAATGACCCTAGCTACCCTAGTATTAAATTGCCTAACAAAACCCTCAGCAATGTGTCCAAACCCTCTTCTGCTCTTACAAAATCCACACAGTCTCCCTGTGACCAATGCGATTCATGGTTAGAATGATACTACATTGATGTTCCCTTGCTCCAATTGAAAATTCAATCGCTGGAAGATCAAATTGCAGTATTGACCGATCAAAGAGACAAGCTCCAAGCAACTGATAAGAAGCAAAAGACGACAGGCTCCATACTTTTCAAGAATGTTGAATCGGCCACAACCGTTATCAACTCTAAATTGGTATGATCAAGCCGTCTCATCGCTGTACAGGTATGATTCTGATATCGTTTTAGCCTTGTGAATGAATAGGATTGATATAATGATTGAAATTTGTTATTCGAATAGCTCTGTTATATTTCAAAATGGCTATGTTATAATGAGATTCATTCTATATACATTCCGATTTGCTAAAAATAAAAAAGAAATTGCGTTTTAGATTCACGAGTTAATCATTCCCAGTTTAGCCTTTGATAGATTTTAATGCAGGCACCACCTGCTATGTCGAAGCAGATCTTTGATTCCGCCATTTACTGTACTGGAATCTTTCTTGCATATGGTCTTCATCATTCTTTGACAGGGCTAAATTTAGCTAACTGTCACTTAAGTTGGTAATTCTGTTCTTTTTGACAGGACTCTTGTTTAATTGGTGGGTTAAGCAC
>ML824289.1:67924-79645 GCA_009831015.1 Picea engelmannii | reverse complement strand
ATTTAAATGATAAAGTGAGGTGACAAAGTCAAGGAGGAATATTTAAATGATAAAGTAATGGAGAACTTTCTAATTATGGAAAGTGGTTAACCCTAAAAATGAGTAAAATAGGTTAAGTGACCTATAAATGGGTTAAGTGACCTAGAAATGGGTTAAGTGACTTTGAAATAAGTTAAGTGACCTAGAAATGGGTTAAGTGACCTAGAAGATGGAGAGTATAAATAAGAGGCAGGGATCTCTCATTTTAAATCACACTTGAGAATATTGAATATCTATAGGTGACTGAGGTAACCAAAGGATATCTAAGCCAAATTTCATAGGGAAGGTGAATAAAAGAGGGCCGAAATTCAAGGGAGGATAAATTCTTTTGATGATGCTTTCTAAGGTATGTTATTTATAGGTCATCTGACCATTTTCACAATAATTTTTTTTCTAGAATGATTCAGACCATGATATTGACAGGACATTGAGGAAACATATCCAAGTATCTTTGGTAAAAAATTCATCTTGTGGGTCGTTGTATGTTTGGAGTTACACTCTGTGGAAAATAGGGTTTGTGGCTAGTCCTGAAACTAGTCTAAAACAGGTGTTTCAGGTAAAAATGTCATAAATTATTCATAACAGATACAAATTTAGTAAGATAAAATGTGTTGGTTATAGTAAAGTATTTATTATGTTGTGTAAAATTTTTATATCTATTTAATAAACATTCCATGCGGGGCACGCTCTATAAGGTCGCTCTCTAGAATAAGCCAGAATTCAACAAGGTATGCCATTTTTTCTACAACTCCTTTTCTGAGAGGTTCCAAGTAGTGGAACCGGGAGAAATTTAATAAAAAACACTGAATAACATTGTGTATTAGTTTCATATATTTATTCATTACAGGTACATAGTTATAATTATTTCAAGTTAGGGTTGTTGACTAATCCAAAACTAGTCATGTGAGACTAAAGAAACATTTGATGAAAATACTAGTTTCTTGTTGTTAAAGTTAAGGAAGGTTTGCAGGTATATGATCATATACACTAGGTATATTATAGAGTTACAAATCATATTTGGATGATGATATTGATGAGGGATTTTGGTTGAGGTACATGGTTGAGACAAGTAGTTCATGAGTTGGCACATACATGAGGTGTATAGTTGATCACATTGGTACATATTCAAGATTCATAGTTGATGCATAGTTGACACATGATTGGTACACACTTGGTACATGGTTGGATGCACTTGTTTATGGTATAGGTTGATTACAGGTTGTTTGGTACATGTTGGTGTATGGTTGAAGCACTTGTTTATGGTACATTTTGATTACAGGTTGAGGTACAGGTTGATGCATGGTTCAGGTTTATTGGTATAGGTTTATAGCGGTATATATCACAGTGATAGTGTGACATTGGTTCGATCATTCTACTTCTACTTCAGGGTGGTTGGACAGGGTAAGGACAGGTGGTTGTAGCCACCTTTCGGTTGTAGTCGGAGAAGATAGGGGGTTGTAGCCTCCTTCTGGTTGTAGCCATATAATAGGGGAGTTGGAACTTCCTTCAGGTTATATCCTAATAAATAAGGGGGTTGGAGCCTCCTTCCAGTTGCAACTGGAAAACAAAGGAAGTTGGTGCTTCCAATGAATGGAATTCTTCAAGACATATAAGAAAAACAATTATGTGGTTTTGTTCCTCTTTGGGTTTCCACATAAAAAGCTGGTGTACTGTGTATGTGTATGAATGTTCATTTGTTCATTTCTTATTTACTCTGCAGTTATTGAATGATAATGCTACATTGATATAACACTTGTATTATATGGTTAAAAAGGATTAAATTTCTCTATTATTGATTCACACCCCCTCCCAGTAATCCAACAATTCGTATAAGAGTAGGTTCCTTCATAAATTAGTTTAACCACTGAAAGGTAGATCATGGAGAGCAAAAAATTATATAAAAATGGAATACCACAGTTCAATGGTCATAAGTATGCATTTTGGAGCATCAGAATGAATACATATATATAGGCACAAAGATTTGAAATTTGGCAATCAATTGTAGATGGATACACAACACCAGCAGTTCCACCAACAAATGAAAAAGCAGTGAAACTCTGTCAGAAATATTCCAAAGACAAAAATGCACTTCTGAATGGTCTTAGTGAAAAAATATTCACCAAAGTTGCACATTGTAAATACGCTAAAGAGATTTGGCACAAACTTCAAAATATTTATGAAGGAGATTCAAAAGTCAAAGGAGCAAAGCTTCAAACTTACAGAGGTCAGTTCGAACAACTTAAGATGAAGGAAGATGAGAATATTGTAGCTTACCTTTTACGATTTTATGAAACAATAAATGCAATCGAAGGATTGGGAAAAGAAATAAAAGAATATGTAATTGTTCAAAAAGCACTAAGATCTCTTCCTATGAGATTTGACCCTAAGATATTAGCATTAGAAGAAAGATGAGATCTAAACTCAATAAACATGGGTGAATTACATGGAATCTTCATAGCATATGAAATGAGAAATGAATAGGAAAATCCAGATATAAAAGAAGAAGCCTTCAAAGCATCTAAAAATTCAAAGCAAAAGGGAAGGCAAAAAGAAGAACATAGTAGCATCAGTGACGTCTCAGAAGGTGATGAAGAAGTGACCAACTTTGTCAAAAGATTGAACAAGGGAACCAATGGTAGGTATAGAGGTAAGATTCATTTAATTTGTTTTAATTGTGATGGTATTGGTCATTTTGCTAACAAATTTCCTTATAAGAAAAACATAAATGATGAAGGTTACTCAAAAGGAAAACAAACATATAAAGGAGAAAGAACCACAAAGAAATTTTTCAAGAAAAGCTTATGCACCAAAGAAGACATCTCATCATCAGATGAAGATGAAGTCAGTGATAGTGAGACATAAAGATTTATATTCATGGTAGTAGAAGACTTTGATAAATAAGAATCTGAAGAAGAATATGAAGAAGCGGAAGAAGAATATGAAGAAGTCGAAGATGAAATTAAAGAGGTAGAAGTTGACTACCGAGAGGAATTAATGTGTTCCATAGAAGTTATTAGAAGAGAAAAGAAGAAAAACAAGAAACTACAAGTGAAACTAGACAATAAAGAAGACACTAAAGAACTAGAACAAATGATCACAAATTTGAAGGTTCAAATAGAAGAAGATAAAAGATTTGAATAAGAACTCAAAGAACATCTAGAAGAAAAAGACAAGATCATTAGAAATTTTGAAGCAGAGATTGTCACATTAGGAAAGGATCTTCAAAAGTAAAATATGTAGAACAACTCAAAAATTTTGGATGACATTATTAGCAGTAAAAAATTTCATCATGACAAGTCCAAACTTGGATACAATCAGACAGAAAAAGGATCAAGATCCAAAACAACAGAGCAAGAAACATATCCAAAAAGATATGCATAAACAATAAAGGGCGATATGAAGATCTACAAGGAAGATTACAGGGACACTCCTTCACTGAGAAGATTCATATTTCAGAATCAACAACCGACAGATAGGACTCAAGAAGAAGAGAAATTTATAAGAGTACCTCCTTTTAGAAGATCTTCAAATCCCAGGTATCAAACTATATTTTTTGGTTTATGTTATGCATGTAATAATTTTTGACATAAATATTTGAATTGCAGAGCTAACAACAGGAACACAAACAACTTTGAAATCCATACACACAGGGGTTATCCAAGAAGGCCTAGTGAAACACATAGAAGAAGTTACAACATGTTTGAATCTTTGAGCACTCAAGTGGAATGTTACAAATGTAACAATTTTGGACACATGACAAAAAAAATATAAAGTAAAAAGAACCACAAAGAAAGTTTTCAAGAAAAGCTTATGCACCAAATAAGACATCTCATCATTAGATGAAGATGAAGTCAGTGATAGTGAGACATAAATAGTTCTATTCATGGAAGTAGAAGACTCTATTAAAGACGACTCTGAAGAAGAATATGAAGAATCCAAAGAAGAATATGAATAAGTCGAAGAAGAAATTAAAGAGTTAGAAGTTGACTACCGAGAGGAATTAATGTGTGCCATAGAATTTATCAGAAGAGAAAAGAAGAAAAACAAGAAACTACAAGCAGAACTAGACAAGAAAGAAGACACTCAAGAACTAGAAAAAATGATCACAAATTTGAAGGTTCAAATAGAAGAAGATAAAAGAATTGAAGAAGCACTAAAATAACATCTAGAAGAAAAAGACAAGATCATTAGAAATTTGGAAGCAAAGATTGTCACATTAAGAAAGGATATTCAAAAGAAAAATATGTAGAACAACTCAAAAGTTTTGGATGACATTATTAGCAATCAAAAATCTCATCATGACAAGTCCGGACTTGGATACAATCAGACAGAAAAATTATCAAGATCCAAAACAACAGAGTAAGAAATATATCCAAAAAGCTATGCAGAAACAATCAAGGGGGATATGAAGATCTACAAGGAAGATTACAGGGGCACTCCTCCACCGAGAAGATTCAAATTTTAGAATTAGAAAGCGACAGATAGGCCTCAGGAAGAAGAAGAATTTATAAGAGTACCTCCGTTTAGAAGATCTTCAAATTCCAGGTATCAAACTATCTTTTTTGGTTTATGTTATGCATGTAATAATTTTGGACATAAAGCTATGAATTGCAGAGCTAACAACAGGAACACAAACAAGTTTGAAAGTCATACACAAAGGGGTTATCCAAGAAGGCCTAGTGAAACATAGAGAAGAAGTTACAACATGTTTGAATCTTTGAGCAATCAAGTGGAATGTTACAAATGTAACAATTTTGGTCACATGGAAAACAAACATATAAAGGAAAAAGAACCACAAAGACAGTTTTCAAGAAAAACTTATGCACCAAAGAAGACATCTCATCATCAAATGAAGATGAAGTCAGTGATAGTGAGACATAAAGAGTTCTATTCATCACACTAGAAGACTCTGATAAAGAAGACTCTGAATAAGAATATGAAGAAGTTGAAGAATAAATTAAAGAGGCAAAAATTAACTACCGAGAGGAATTAATGTGTGCCATAGAATTTATTAGAAGAGAAAAGAAGAAAAACAAGAAACTACAAGCAGAACTAGACAAGAAAGAAGACACTGAAGAACTAGAAAAAATGATCACAAATTTGAAGGTTCAAATAGAAGAAGATAAAATAATTGAAGAAGCACTCAAAGAACATCTAGAAGAAAAAGACAAGATCATTAGAAATTTGGAAGAAGAGATTGTCACATTAAGAAAGGATCTTCAAAAGAAAAATATGTAGAACATATCAAAAGTTTTGGATGACATTATCAACAATAAAAAATCTCATCATGACAATTCCGGACTTGGATACAATCAAACATAAAAAGGATCAAGATCCAAAACAACATAGCAAGAAACATATCCAAAAATCTTTCGAGAAACAATCAAGGGGGATAGAAAGATCTACAAGGAAGATTACATGGACACTCCTCCACTGAGAAGATTCAGATTTCAGAATCAACAACCAACAGATAGGCCTTAGGAAGAAGAAGAATATATAAGAGTACCTTCTTTTAGAAGATCTTCAAATCCCAGGTATCAAACTATCTTTTTTGGTTTATGTTATGCATGTAATAATTTTGGACATAAAGCTGTGAATTGTAGAGTTAACAACAGGAACACAAACAAATTTGAAAGTCATACACAAAGGGGTTATCCAAGAAGGCCTAGTGAAACACAAAGAAGAAGTTACAACAGGTTTGAATCTTTGAGCACTCAAGTGGAATGTTACAAATGTAACAATTTTGGACACATGGAAAAATATTGCAGAATGACAGTCCCTCCTAGAGAACCGCAACAGAATAACAACAGTCACAGACATAAACCTCAGAAAAGGACATGGATAAGAAAGTAGGATCATTATAACAATGAAGAATGCACACTCGCTCTAGAAGCTAAGCAAAAAAACATGGTTGGTATGTTGGCAGTGGTTGTTCAAAACACATGACAGGTGATAGAGACAGGTTTCTTACATTACAAAAGGAAAGAGATGGATCAGTCTCCTTCATAAATGATGATTAAGCTAAAATCATTGGAAAAGGCACAATCATAATTGGGAACAAGAATACCAAGGCAAAAAATGTTCTACTAGTAGAAGATATGAAACATAATCTTCTAAGTGTGAGTCAAATGTGTGACCAAGGTCATAAAGTTACTTTCGATTCACAAAAATGCGAGATAAGAAAAGAAGGTTAAGGAAAATTGATTGCTACAGCTGCGAGAAATTCAAGCAACATATATGTATTAAGTGAAATTGGAAATGAAAAGTGTTGTATCGAAAAGGAATATGAAAGTGTTGGACACACCTACCACACTTAGAGGGGGGGGGGGTGAATGAGTGTGGGGATATTTTTCCAAAAACTTTCCTTTTACACAAAGATCCTTAGTTAACATTCAAAATTTACTAATTACTCATTGATGTCATTTATAATCAGTTATATGTGAATACATATCAGCAACATATATCAGTAATGTATCATCAACAAATCATCTCCACAAGGAACACAAAGAACACAAGATGTATGTACAATTTTTATTTTTATTATGGACTTCAATCCAAGGGTTTTTCAACAACAACTGAATAGAGTACAACTCTACAAGAGCACCAGCTCTATATGCAAGACTTAGATTACATTCTCAGTACCAACTGAGATGAGGCAACAATCCTCAACATATATCAATCTGTACCATAAACAAGTGCATCAACCATGCACCAACCTGTTCCAAACAAAATGTAATCAACCTGTACCATAAAAAAGTGCATCCAACCATGTACCAATTATATACAAATCATGTGTCAACTACTCATCAATAATGACTCATAAATATGTACCCACATCATCAACTATACACCTCATGTATGTGCCAACTCATCAACTGCTTGTCTCAACCATGACTAGTTTTGGATTAGTCAACAACCCTAACTTGAAATAATCATAAATTTGTACCTATAATGAATAAAGATCTGAAACTGTTACAAAATGTTATTCAATGTGTTTTATGCAATTAATCCATGTTTCGCTACTTGGAACCTCTCAGAAAAGGAGTTATTTAAAAAATGGCATACCTTTTTGAATTCTAGCTTATTCTAGAGAGAGACCTTGTAGAGTGTGCCCCCCATGGAATATTCGTTGAATAGATTTGAAACAGTTACAAAACATACTGCATACTGTAATATAACCAAAACAATTAGTCTCACTAAATTTTGATCTGCTATGAAGAAGTTATGACGTTGTTACCTGAAACACCTGTTTTAGACTAGTTTTAGGACTACCCACAAACCCTATTTTCCACAGAGTGTATCGCCAAAAATAAAATGAATCACTAGATGAATTATTTTCCATAGATACTTGGATATTTTTCCTCAATGGCATATCAATATCAAAGTCTGAATCATTATATAAAAAAGTTATTACGAAAATGGTGAGATGACCTGTAAATAACATACTTTAGAAAGCATCATGAAAATAATTTATCCTCCCTTGAATTCCGTCCCTCTTTTCTTCACCTTTCCTCTAAAATTAGGCTTATATTTTCTTTGATTACCTTAGTCACCTATATATATTCAATATTCTCAAGTGTTCCACACCAAAAATGCTCAAGAATCTCTCCATCAATACTCCAAATGATATTCTCACAAGAAGCTCTCCATTGATCCACAAAAAGGATGATCTACAAGAGACCATTGCTATCTTATTTATAATTTCATTCTATAGGTAACTTAGCCCATTTTTAGGTCACTTAACCCATTTCTAGGTCACCTAACCTATTTTCCTTATTTTAGGGTCAACCACTTTCCATAAATAGAAAGTTCTCCAATACTTTATCATTTAAATATTCCTTCTTGATTTTGTCACCTTACTTTATCATTTCTTGATTTTGTCACTTCTATTTATTATTTAAATAATCCACATTAACTTTGTCACTTTAGTTTATCATTTAAATAATGATTTCTTCTTTTAGGTCACTTTGACTTCTTTGACCTTGGGGGCTTCAAGCCTTCATGTGGGGATCCTTCATCTTCGTAAGGCCATAACTCTCAAACCATGAGGAGTTATGTGACATTCCACATACCACCAAAAATTGAATGACAAGCAATATCCATCTAGGATAGTTTCACCAAAAATTACCTTGATCTTCATCTCATTATTTCGCATACAAGCATGGGTCCTCCAACCATTCTTCTAGGATAACTCAATCCACAAAGCATCTTCCCGTGAGGGATTTAACCATAATGGGACCACTTTGGAGTCCATCTATTTGTGCACCTTATCAATCATGATAAGACAATAATGATAGCATGGTTCCTCCAACTATTCTTCTAGGATAACTCAATCCACAAAGCATATTCCTGTGAGGGATTTCACCATAAGGGGACCACTTTGGAGTTCATCCATTTGTGCACATTATCAATCATGATAAGACAATAATGAGTTGGCTATACATTTTTCCAACAATGCATCATATACCAATGAAACCACATCGATCCATCTTCATCATGTATCAAAGAAAACTCATTGATCCATCTTCATCATATTAATGACAACTCATTGATCCATCTTCATCTATGCACTCTCATCAAGGACAATACATATTACATTACATCAATCATCAAACAATCAATCATTTGGTATCAATCAATCACTTGGCATCAGTCAATGACATCAATCAATCAAACCATTGGCATTAATGACAACATGATCCCACAATCTCCCCCTTTGGCATTGATGGAAATACCAATATTGATGTCAACACCAATTGTCAATTGTTGATGTCAACATGTAGATAAGGCATGCTCTACATCAATAGTTAATGTGACTATCTCTCATAATCAATAATCATCAATCGCATCAATGTGACTATCTCTCCTCCTTTGACATCAATGGAAAAGGGGCATTTTCCTCTTGGGGATGCTCCCCCTGGTTGAAATTTCCTTGGGGATGTTCCCCTTGTCTGAGTTCCTTTGATATTCCTCTGAATAATCTCTCCCCTTTTGAACAAGGGATATCACTCTGATGTAATACTGAAAATACATCAAACATACTCCCCCTATGACCAACGCTCCTCTTGGAATTATGCCTATGTGCTCTTTGTTCAAATATAGGGCTCTTTTCTAGGCATGCATCTGATATATATCTCCTCCTAGAATCATGGGAAGAAGAATGAATCCCCTATGGGTATGTCTCCCCTATCTTCTCTACAAGATGAACAATGTGCTACTGTATAATGATCCTTGGACCTGTTCATGCATCAAACTCATGCTATACCAAGCATCATGAAGCAAAATATATGTCAACAATGAAATAAAGAATCATGAGTAAAATATCAACCACGTACATCTTGTACCAAAATGTGTGCTCATCATGGACAAAACCTATGTACATCAACATCATGCAATGTGCCAAAAGATATCATCCATGGAATGTATCAATCATATGCCTCTATCAACATGCCAACATGTGCATCTACCAATATGCCAACCATGTGCATCCACCAATATGCCAATTATGTGCATACACCAATCTGCCAACCATGTGTCATATCACTCATGATATGTCTCCATCATGAACCAAGTACCATAACCGTGTATCAAACAAATACCAATTGTTGTTCTAATCAAATAATACCAACAACATAGTATCATCAAGCATATGCCATATATGAGTGTATCAAAACATGTACACCACCATGCACCAATACCACAAAATGATGAATCCCATACATGTATGCCAAATCCTCCATAAAACATGTGCCAATAAACCTTCTAGTAGGTGCCTCTACCGGTGTACTAGAAATGTACCAATCATGCATCAACTATAGTTCATCAATGATGTACAACATGATCATCTCATCAACTCACCAACCACATGTCCCAATGTGTAGCCCATCCATATGCCAAATGCATGCATCAAGCTTTTCAACAAGTAAGCTTCCAATACATCATCAATATATATCACATAACTAAGGTGTCACAACTTCACTATCATAATCAACATTGTTCTTCAACAGAAAATGCATCAATCCATACTCATGGGTTAGTGCCATGCATCCAAGATTTATTTTACATCATCACCTTACATAATCCAATATAGAATCACGAAAATGTGCAACAAACAGTGTCATAACCTGCAATAAACCATGTCAGACCCTGCATCATAGAGTTATACCATCACATCAAACTGCAATCCCTATGCATATCCCTTTTCCTTAGGCTTCACTATATATATGCGGCCTACTGCATAGACAGATCGTGTATGTACATGATCTATACAAGTTTATCCTGCGTATGTACATGATTGATACCAGTGTCACCCGCTTATGCCTCAATAGATGACACATTTGAACTTCCCTTCAATCTTTCATTATGTTCTGGCTACTCTGTCTTCTTCACCCACTTTTGTAGATGTCCTTTCTCCTCAGAACATGAGCTATGAGCATCCATCTTTTCAAATATGTCTCATTTCCTTACTTCATTCCTTCTTCTAGTCATGCTATATGAAGTCCGCATCATGGACTTTCTTCTTTTGTTCCAGCACTCCTAAGATTTGTGGCCAAATCCACTACAACTATAACATCTCATGGTGTTACAATGAACAACAATATGTTTTACTTGATCACATCTCCAACACCTTATGGTGTTATAGAATCTTCCATTATATCTCCTTTCATAAGATCTACATTCAAAAGCTTTGTGACCATATTCATTACATGAATAACAATGCCCATGAAAAATACTTTCATACCTTTGATTTGGTGTCCCAAATATAGCTTCTTGATTTTGTCACCTTACTTTATCATTTCTTGATTTTGTCACTTCTCTTTATTATTTAAATAATCCACCTTGACTTTGTCACTTTATTCTATCAATTAAATAATGATTTATTCTTTTAGGTCACTTTGACTTCTTTGACCTTGGCGGATTCAAGCCTTCATGTGGGGGTCCTTCATCTTCGTAAGGCCATAACTCTCAAAGCATGAGGAGTTATGTGACATTCCACATACCACCGAAAATGGAATGAAAAGCACTATCCATCTAGGATAGTTTCACCAACAATTTCCTTGATCTTCATCTCATTATTTTGCATACAAGTATGGTTCCTCCAACCATTCTTCTAGGATAACTCAATCCGCAAAGAATCTTCCCATGAGAGATTTCGCCATAAGAGGACCACTTTGGAGTCCATCCATTTGTGCACCTTATCAATCACGATAAGACAATAATGAGAGCATGGTTCCTCCAACTATTCTTCTAGGATAACTCAATCCGCAAAGCGTCTTCCTGTGAGGGATTTCACCATAAGCGGACCACTTTGGAGTTCATCCATTTGTGAAACTTATCAATCATGATAAGACAACAATGATTCATCTATACATTTTTCCAACAATGCATCATATACGAATGAAAGCACATCGATCCATCTTCATCATGTAT
Organism: Picea engelmannii; assembly: GCA_009831015.1. Taxonomy (NCBI): domain Eukaryota; kingdom Viridiplantae; phylum Streptophyta; class Pinopsida; order Pinales; family Pinaceae; genus Picea; species Picea engelmannii. The sequence continues at coordinate 68,176 of ML824289.1, read as the reverse complement.
CAATGAAAACTCATTGATCCATCTTCATCATATCAATGACAACTCATTGATCCATCTTCATCTATGCATTCTCATAAAGGACAATACATATTACATTACATCAATCATCAAACAATCAATCATTTGGCATCAATCAATCACTTGACATCAATCAATCAAACCATTGGCATCAATGACAACATGATCCCACAATCTCCCCCTTTGGCATTGATGGCAATACCAATATTGATGTCAACACCAATTACCAATTGT
>ML824289.1:39887-67824 GCA_009831015.1 Picea engelmannii | reverse complement strand
GAAAAATATATGTTAACAATGAAATAAAGAATCATGAGTAAAATATCAACCACGTACATATTGTACCAAAATGTGTGCTCATCATGGACAAAACCTATGTACATCAACATCATGCAATGTGCCAAAAGATATCATCCATGGAATGTATCAATCATATGCCTCTATCAACATGCCAATATGTGCATCTACCAATATGCCAAACATGTGAATCCACCAATATGCCAACCATTTGCATCAACCAATATGCCAATCATGTACATCCACCAAAATGCCAACCATGTGCATCTACCAATATGCCAACCATGTGTCATATCACTCATGATATGTCTCCATCATGAACCAAGTACCATAACCATGTATCAAACAAATACCAATTGTTGTGCTAATCAAATAATACCAACAATGTAGTATCATCAATCATATGCCATATATGAGTGTACCAAAACATCTACACCACCATGCACCAATACCACAAAATTATGAATCCAATACATGTATGCCAAATCCTCCATAAAACATGTTCCATTAAACCTGCTAGTAGGTGCCTCTACCAGTGTACTAGAAATGTACCAATCATGCATCAACTATAGATTATCAATGATGTACAACATGATCATATCATCAAATCACCAACCACATGTCCCAATGTGTAGCCCATCCATATGCCAAATGCATGCCTCAAGCTTTTCAACAAGTAAGCTTCCAATACATCATCAAGATATATCACATAACTAAGGTGTCATAACTTCACTATCATAATCAACATTGATCTTCAACAGAAAATGCATCAATCCATACTCATGGGTTAGTGCCATGCATCCAAGATTTATTTTACATCATAACCTTACATAATCCATTATAGAATCATGAAACCCTGCTATAAATAGTGTCATAACCTGCAATAAACCATGTCAGACCTTGCATTATAGAGTTATACCATCACATCAAACTGCAATCCTTGTGCATAGCCCTTTTCCTTAGGCTTCACCATATACACACGGCCTACTGCACAGACAACTCGTGTATGTATGCGACCTATACAAGGTTAGCCTGTGTATGTACGCGAACTTCCCTTCAGTCTTTCATTCTGTTATGGCTGCTCTGTCTTCTTCACCCACTTCTGTAGATGTCCTTGCTCCTCAAACTTTGAGCTCTGAGCATCCATCTTTTCAAATATGTCTCCCTTCCTTACTTCATTCCTTCTTCTAGTCATGCTATATGAAGTCCTCATCATGGACTTACTTCTTTTGCAGGGATGATTTTAGGGGCTGAATTTCGCTCATGGGATAATTTTCCATGGTTTTCCCCCAAAAAGGATTCTCTATTCTAAAAACGATTCGCCCACATTCTATAGGATAAAATTATTTTACCTTAAAAATCACCAAAATTGTATACAAACTATATAAAATCCTTAGAAATTTGAATATTTTTACAAAAATATCGCCAAACATTTTATAGTTGGCATATGAAGGATTAATAATATTCTCCAAGGTTTCTACATTTAAAAATACATTTCTATCTTTAAAATCATCCCTGTTCTTTTGTTCCAACACTCCTGGGATTTGTGGCCAAACACACTACAACTATAACATCTCATGGTGTTACAATGAACAACAATATGTCTTACTTGATCACATCTCCAACACCTTATGGTGTTATAAAATCTTCCATTATATCTCCTTTCATAAGATCTACATTCAAAAGCTTTGTGACCATATTCATTACATGAAAAACAATGCCCATGAAAAATACTTTCATACCTTTGATTTGGTGTCCCAAATATAGCTTCTTGATTTTGTCACCTTACTTTATCATTTCTTGATTTTGCCACTTCTCTTTATTATTTAAATAATCCACCTTGACTTTGTCACTTTAGTTTATCATTTAAATAATGATTTATTCTTTTAGGTCACTTTGACTTCTTTGACCTTGGGGGCTTCAAGCCTTCATGTGGGGGTCCTTCATCTTCGTAAGGCCATAACTCTCAAACCATGAGGAGTTATGTGATATTCCACATACCACTGGAAATGGAATGACAAGCACTATCCATCTAGGATAGTTTCACCAACAATTTCCTTGATCTTCATCTCAATATTCCACAGAAAATAATGGGTCCTCCAACCATTCTTCTAGGATAACTCAATCCACAAAGCGTCTTCCCATGAGAGATTTCACCATAAGGGACCACTTTGGAGTTCATCCATTCGTGCACCTTATCAATCATGATAAGACAATAATGAGAGCATGGGTCCTCCAACCATTCTTCAAGGATAACTCAATCCGCAAAGTGTCTTTCTGTGAGGGATTTCACCATATGGGGACCACTTTGGAGTTCATCCATTTATGCACCGTATCAATCATGATAAGACAATAATGAGTCATCTATACATTTTTCCAACAATGCATCATATACCAATGAAAGCACATCGATCCATCTTCATCATGTATCAATGAAAACTCATTGATCCATCTTCATCATATCAATGACAACTCATTGATCCATCTTCATATATGCATTCTCATAAAGGAAAATACATATTAAATTACATCAATCATCAATCAATCAATCATTTGGCATCAATCAATCACATGACATCAATCAATCAAATGATTGGCATCAATGACAATATGATCCAATAGAAAGTTGGCTATGGCACAGAAGAATGGGTCACATACATTTTTATAACCTTGTCAAAGTCAGCAGAAGAGAAGCAGTCAGAGAAATTCCTCGGATCACGAAACCAACCAACACTTTATGCAAGCATTGTCAACAAGGAATGAAAACAAAGACCAGGTTCAAATCAAAGGAATATTCAATGACAAGACAACTAGAAATTGTGCATACTGATCTAGTTGGACCAAATACAACATAGGTTTTAAAAGGTGATAAATACTTTATGTTATTAGTTGATGATTATACAAGAATGAATGTAGTTTGCTTTCTCAGGAATAAGTCGGAATATTTTGAAAACTTCAAGATCTACAAGGAAATGGTTGAAAATGAAATGGATTCAAAAATTAAATGCTTGAGATCTGATAATGGAGGAGAGTTCACTTCAAAGGAATTTATGGACTACTGTAGCAGTCATGGAAGAAAAAGACAATTCTTCGTTGCTAGGACACCTCAACAGAATGGAGTTGTTGAAATAAAGAACAGAACAATACAGGAAATGGCTCGAACAATGCTAATGGATTCCAAATTGACAGATATATTTTGGAGACAGGAAGTGCATACAACAATTCAGATTCAAAACAGAGTAATGCTCAGAAACAACACTGACAAAACTCCTTACTAGATATGGAAAGGAAGACCAACAAATGTGAAGCACCTCATAGTTTTTGGAAGAAAATGCTACATCAAAAGAGAAGATGGAAAAATGGGAAAGTTTGACTCTCTTGTGGAAAAAGGAGTAATTGTTGGTTACTCAAGTACAAGGAAATAATAGAAGTGTTACAATTTGATATTGAACAAAGTTGTAGAAACCATCAACATAACAATTGATGAAACAAGCAGACCAAAATCAAAGGAAGAAGAAAATGAATCAATGGAACAAATTTTCGAAGAAGAAGTAGAATATTAAAAGGAGGTAGAAGAGGAAGATGAAGAGAATTCGATAGAAGAAGAAGAGAAAGTTAAGCAAGTGTGATTCAGATTATTTTCGACACATAATGAGAGCGGAGATATAATAAAGAAATGCACTGAGATATTGTAGATATTCAATAATATAACATAAATTTTTCAGAAATTCGACCATAAACACAGATATACAGTAATACACGATTTTTATTAATCAAAGAAATGTACAGAGACTGTAAAAATACATAGTGAAAGACTCGCTAGAATGGTGACAGCTTATCTCTGAGAAGAGATGTGACGGCTACTCGCATTCGCAAGAAGATTATTATAATGAGGCTCTAAAGGTCTTTTTACAAAAAACAGGAATGCCAAAAACCCTAAACATCCAAAAACCTAACCCTAGGAGATGAAGTGCCAAAAGTCATGTGGGCCCCATTTGGGTAAGTTAGTACATCAACTTCCCGGGGTCGTAACCTTTGCATACGATCTCCGTTTTAGGCATATAATAGCTCGTTGGAAAGGTGTCATCGAGGAGATTCATTTTGGGGGATAAATCATGCCTTTGTATATCATTGAGAACCTTGATCTCAAAAAAACTTCATTTAGGCCCTCAAAATGGCCCCGGAAGTTAAAACCTGCTAAAAATAGTAAATTGCCAAAATTGCTAGAAAGTTGTTTTGAGCCAGTTGGAAAGGTGGGTGGCCACAGATATCCACCTAGATCAATCCTACCTCCTTGGGAAGCAATGGTCTCCATTTCATTGAGTTCCCCGGGGAGAAGGAAAAGCGTTTTTTGAATCTGCATCTTGGTGAGCTACTTGTCTTGCTGGAGACGTCGCGCTGCTCAGTTTGTGGAAGTCTATCACAAACCTGTTGAGGTTGAGGTTGTTCAACATGTCGAGATACATGAGAGGAAGGTGTGAAGAATAAATATTTTCTCTTTGTTGTAACCTGGTCGACCTGCTTCTATTGGATAGAAAGTGCTTGGGGCAAGGCTATAGTGGTTGCAGTGTCCTTTTGTTCTCCTTTTGAACAGATTGTGAAGAAGATGAATTTTGCAGTATGAGATACTACCTTCCGACACTTATTAGGTGGAACAATAGTCGGAACTACCTCTAGTATTCTGTAGAGATGACCCCCCAAAGTCACAATGACACTACATGGTCGAGACTCATAAACAACATGGCATCTCCACATATATGGTTGGCCCAAGAGCACATCACATACATCCAGTGGGGAAACATCACATAATACCTCATCCTTGAAGGGTTGAATGATATATGATAATTGACACTATTGGATGACACAGATATCTTGTCCTTGGTGAAGCCACCCAATGTTGTATGGCTGCAAGTGTGGTGTTGTCAACAATCCCAACTATTTGACGACCTCTGCTGAGATGAGTTTCTTATGGCTTCCACTATCAAAAATAAATGTAGCGGGGTCCCCTTCACCCACATATGTGAATGAAAAAGGCGCTCCCCCTCTTCAATATCTGTTGGCTCTTCTGGTTGAATTGTTGTGGTAGAGACAATAGCAGTGGGGTTCACGTCAATGATCTGTCCTTTACCATTATTTTCAAAATTGGATTCAGAATCAGGGTTTGAATATTTGTCTTTGATCTCAGCCACTAATGACTATTTTGAGCGACATTCATCGGTGTTGTGCTAGGGGATTTTGTGGAACTCGCACCATTTTCTGGTGTCCTTCTTTGTCTTCCCGTGACCCTTCTTTGCCTATGTCTTGGACTGGTTTTCAGGAAACTGTTTGTTAGGGCCATCTTTGTCATACTTTGGTTTTTGCATATATGTAGACCCAAACTCCCATTTGTTCTGGTGCTTAAATTTCTACTCAATTTTAATAGCATATCGATAAGCAACACCGAGTGATGAGATGTCTAGAAAATCCATTTCAGTCTGGATGTATCTTTGTAGAGCCCCACGGTATTTCATAACCAAATGTTGCTCAGAGTCTTTGATACCCAGCTTGGTGCACAAGGTATGGAAGGTATTGGTGAAATTTGGAACTGCTTGGCCCCGCTCTTGCCACAGTGTGGTCCATCTCATGTGCTAGTCCTCATAGTTTCCAACAAGGTAATATTGTTCCTTTACCGCATCCACAAAAAAATTCCAAGTGGGATCGGCCCCATATATTCCAGACTCCTCTATGGAACTTTTCTTCCAGTAAGTTTCCCACCAATTTTTGACATGAGGGAGAGATTTAAGGAGTGTGAAGGTGATCTTTTCTTTGTCGGAAAAATTGTGAACAGAGAAATAACCTTCTAGAAGAATTAACAATTTTTCTAGGGCTTCTGCATCTATCTATCCTTCAAATACAGGAATATCAAAGTTAACTTGTACCTTGAAAGGCAGGGTGCCTCCAAAGTTGTCGCTTGATGAAGATGCTCCTGATTCTATCAGCAGGCATTGAAGGATGTGGGAAAAATTCTCCATCATTTCGTCCCTTTGTCACATCCCAAATTTCTATACTCGGACCTCGTCGGGGACATGCACTGAGATACCACTGATCCAGATTATTTTTGGCACATAATGAGAGCGGAGATATAATAAAGAAATGTATAGAGATATTGCAGATATTTAATAATATAACATAAATGTATCAGAGATGCAACCATAAACACATATATACAGTAATACATGATTTCTATTAATAAAATAAATGTACAGAGACTGTAAAAATACAGAGTGAAAGACTCGCTAGAATGGTGGCAGCTTATCTCTGAGAAGAGATGTGACGGCTACTCGCATTCGCAAGAAGATTATTACAATGAGGCTCTGAAGGCATTTTTACAATAAACGTGAATTACAAAACCCCTAGACATCCAAAAACCTAACCCTAGGAGATGAAGCGCCAAAAGTCATGTGGGCCCCGTTTGGGTAAGTTAGTACATCAACTTCCTGGGGTTGTAACTTTTGCATAGGATCTTTGTTTTAGGCATACAATAGCTCATTGGAAAGGTATCTTCGAGGCCATTCATTTTGGAGGCTCAATAATGCCTTTGTCTATCATTGAGAACCTTGATCTAAAAAAACCTTCATTTAGGCCCTCAAAGTGGCCCCAGAAGTTAAAACTTGCTAAAAATAGTAAATTGCCAAAATTGCCAGAAAATTGTTTTGAGCCAGTTGGAAAAGGTGGGTGGCCACTGATATCCACCTGGATCAAAGTGCCTCCAAAGAAACCTAGCAGACGAGTACAAAAGAATCATCGTTCATATCATATTATGGGAAACAAAGACACATGAGTTGAGACTAGAAGAAGAATCTGTTCACCAAAACAAACACACCTAGCACACACATCTACAATTGAACCAACCTATTTTGAAGAGGCCAGCAAGGATGAATTTTGGAACAAGGCCATGGATGAAGAATTGGATCAAACAGAGAAAAATGACACTTGGGAATTGGTTCCAAGACCAAAGGATAAGAATCTGATCAACACAAAGTGGGTATACAGGAATAAATTGAATGAAGATGGGCAGGTTGCAAGGAACAAAGCTAGATTGGTATGTAAAGGATATGCACAGGTTGAAGGAGTCGACTTTGAAGAGACATTTTCCCTAGTTGCCAGAATGGAATAAATCTGATTGCTTTTAGCTTATGCATGCTCCAAAAATATTAAAGTGTATCAGATGGATGTAAAATCAACTTTTTTGAATGGGGAACTTGAAGAAGAAGTCTACATTGAACAACCAAAAGGATTTCAGTTGTTAGAGAATGAATACTATGTGTGCAAATTAAAGAAGGCCTTGTATGGTCTAAAACATGCTCCTAGAGAATGGTACTCTAGACTGGATAAATATATTCAACAGGAAGACTTCAAAAATGGAAGTGCAGACAACAACCTCTACATCAAGGTAAGTCAAGGTAATATTTTATTAATTGAATATTATGTTTATGATATTATTTTTGGTAGTGATGATGACAGGTTAAGCTAGAAATTTGGAAATGATATGCATAATGAATTTGAAATGTCATTACTTGGAGAACTATCCTTCTTTCTCGGACTTCAGATACGTCAAATCAACCAAGGAATTTTTATTTCTCAAACCAAGTATATCAAAGAAATGCTAAATAGGTTTGTAATGGAAGATTGCAAACCAATTGCAAGATAAGCAAAGATGATGATTCAAAGTCTACAGATCAGAGGCAATATAGGTCAATGATTGGTAGCCTACTATATGTGGCATCATCCAAACCAGATGTAATGCAAGCAGTTAGACAAGTGGCATGATTTCAAGTAGCACCAAAGGAATCACATGTATTAGCAGTGAAGACAATTTTTGGATATCTCAAAGGAACATAAGAGTTGGGATTATGGTATCCAAAAGGAAAGGATCTATCTTTTATTGCCTACATAGATGTAGATTGGGCAGGTTGTATTGATGACCGATGAGAACCAGTGGAGCAGCGTTCTACTTGGGTGAGTGTTTAGTATCATGGCTAAGAAAGAAAAAAACATCAGTATCTCTATCTACAACCGAGACAGAGTATATTGCAACAACAACATGTTGTACATAGGTTCTTTGGATGAAACAAACTTTGAAAGATATACATGTTGAATATGATGAGCCCATTCCAATATATTGTGATAATACAAGTGCCATGAATATCTCAAATAAATCGGTGATGCACTCTAAGATGAATCACATTCTAATAAAGTATCACTTTCTATAGGAACAGGTTGCAGAAAAGAACATCAGAGTTGAGTATGTGGGCACACAAGAACAAGTGGAAGACATATTTACAAAACCACTCCCACGGGAAGCCTTTAAGTATCTTTTCCAGAGACTCGGAGTTATTTCTACTCCAAAATGAATGCTTTTTAATGCTCATCTTATATGTCTTAGATGTACACGAGGAAGCACCATAAAGAGGACAGTTCATTTAGGGGGAGAAACCCCAAATGGAAAGATACCTTTCCCATTGATGACAAAGGGGGAGAGATTCATCAAATCCAAAGGATAGAGGCATGGTTCTAGGGGGAGCAATGGTCACAGAGATGCAGAGGACAAAGGCATGTTTCCAGGTGGAGCATGAGTGATATGACTTCAATATTGCCTGACATAATTTCACTATTACATCAGAGGGTTTCCATAAATTCCAAAGGGGGAGATTTTATATTAAGGTTGGTTGTCATTGATGTCAACCCTTGAAGAAAGTCCGATAGAAAATTTTGGTAGCACAAAGGTTTGGGTAATGGACCCAAGGTTGCTTCATGTATAATGGTATGAGTTTTAATATATTTGAAGCTAATACTATTCTATATAGATATTACATGTCATGCCATTTCTGGTGGTATGTGGAACGTCACATAACTCCTCACGGTTTGAGAGTTATGGCCTTATGAATTTGGAGGACCCTCATATGTTGGCTTGAAGCCCCAAAAGGTAAAAGAAGTCAAAGAGATTGCAAAGACACAATTATTGTTTAAATGATAAATTAAAGTGAAAAAGTCAAGAAGGATTATTTAATTAATAAAGTGAAGTGACAAAATCAAAGAAGATTATTTAAATGATAAAGTGAGGTGACAAAGTCAAGGATGAATATTTAAATGATAAAGTAATGGATAACTTTATAATTATGGAAAGTGGTTAACCGTAAAAATGAGTAAAATAGGTTAAGTGACCTATAAATGGGTTAAGTGACTTAGAAATAGGTTAAGTGACCTAGAAATGGGTGAAGTGACCTATAACTAGGTTAAGTGACCTAGAAATGGGTTAAGTGACCTAGAAGATGGAGAGTATAAATAAGAGGCAAGGATCTCTCATTTTAAATCACACTTGATCATATTGAATATCTATAGGTGACTGAGGCAACCAAAGGATATCTAAGCCAAATTTCATAGGGAAGGTGAATAAAAGAGGGCCGAAATTCAAGGGAGGATAAATTCTTTTGATGATGCTTTCTAAGGTATGTTATTTACAGGTCATCTTACCATTTTCACAATAATTTTTTTTCTAGAATGATTCAGATCATGAGATTTATAGTCCATTGAGGAAACATATCCAAGTATCTGTGGTAAACAATCAATCTTTTCGGTCGTTGTATTTTTGAAGTTACAATCCATGAAAAATAGGGTTTGTGCCTAGTCATGAAACTAGTCTAAAACAGATGTTTCGAGTAAAAACATCATAACTTCTTCATAACAGATCCAAATTTAGTAAGACCAAATGTGTTGGTTAGAGTAAAGTCTTTAGTATTCTATGTAATAGTTTAATATCTATTCAACAAACATTCTATGTAGGGCATGCTCTACAAGGTCTCTCTCTAGAATAAGTCAGAATTCAGCAAGGTATGCCATTTTTTCTATAAATCCTTTTTTGAGAGGTTCAAAGTAGTGAAAACTGGAGGAATTGAATAAAACACACTAAAGAACATTATGTATCAGTTTCATAGCTTTATTCATTACAGGTACATAGTTATGATTATTTCAAGTTAGGGTTGTTGACTAATCCAAAACTAGTCATGTGAGATTAAAGAAAAGTTTGATGAAAATGATAGTCTCTTGTTGTTAAAGTTAAGGAAGGTTTGCAGGTATGTGATCATATACACCAGTTCTATTACAGATTTACAAATCATATTTGGATGATGATATTGATGAGGGATTTTGGTTGAGGTACATGTTGAGTACATGGTTGAGACAAGTAGTTCATGAGTTGGCACATACATGAGGTGTATAGTTGATCATGTTGGTACATATCGATGAGTCATAGTTGATAAGTAGTTGACACATGATTGGTACATACTTGGTGCATGGTTGGATGCACTTGTTTATGGTATAGGTTGATTACTAGTTGTTTGGTACAGGTTAGTGCATGGTTGAAGCACTTGTTTATGGTATAGGTTGATTACAGGTTGAGGTACAGGTTGATGCACATTTGATTCATGGTTCAAGTTTATTGGTACAGGTTTACAACCATATATCTCAAAGTGATAGTGTGACATTGGTTCCATCATTATACTTCTACTTCATGGCAGCTGGACGGGGCAACGACAGGTGGTTGTAGCCACCTTCTGGTTGTATCCTGTGAACATAGGGGGTTGTAGCCTCCTTCTGGTTATAGCCAGAGAATAGGGGATTTGGAGCTTCCTTCAGGTTGTAACTTGAGAAACAAGGGGTTTGTAGCCTCCTTCCAGTTGCAGCTGGAAAATAAAGGAAGTTGGTGCTTCTAATGAATGTAATTCTTCAAGATATATAAGGAAAAACATTCCTTGGTTTTCTCTCGCTTTGTGTTTCCATGTAAAACACTGGTGTACTGTGTATGTGTATGATTGTTCATTTGTTCATTTTTTATTTACTCTACAGTTATTGGATGATAATTCTACATTGATATAACACTTGGATAATATGGTTAAAAAGAATTAAATTTCTTTAATACTAATTCATCCCCCCCTCTCAGTAATCCAACAATTGGTATCAGAGAAGGTTCCTTCAGAAATCAGTTTAACCACTGAAAGGTATATCATGGAGAGAAACAACTTATATAAAAATGGAATACCACAGTTCAATGGACAAAAGCATGCATTTTGGAGCATAAGGATGAAAACATATATACAGGCACGTGTATTTGAAATTTGGAAATCAATTGCAGATGGATACACAACACCAGCAATTCCACCAACAAATGACAAAGCAATGAAACTTGGTCATCATAATTCCAAAGCCAAAAATGGACTTCTGAATGGTCTTAGTGAAATGATATTCACCAAAGTTGCACATTGTAAATCTGCTAAAGAGATTTGGGACAAACTTCAAAATATTTATGAAGGAGATTCAAAAGTCAAAGCAACAAAGCTTCTAACTTACAGAAGTCAGTTTGAACAACTTAAGATGAAGGAAGATGAGAATATTGCAGCTTACTTTTTACGAGTTGATGAAATAGTAAATGAAATCATAGGATTAGGAGAAGAAATCAAAGAATCTGTAATTGTTCAAAAAGTACTAAGATCTCTTCCTATGAGATTTGACCCTAAGATATCAACACTAGAAGAAAGATCAGATATAAACTCAATAAACATGGATGAATTACATGGAATCTTCACAACATATGAAATGAGAAATGAACAGGAAAATTTAGATATAAAATAAGCAGCCTTCAAAGCATCCAAAAATTCAAAGCAAAAGGGAAGGAAAAAATAAAAACATAGCAACAATAGTGACGTCTCAGAAGATGATGAAGAAGTGGCCAACTTTGTCAAAAGAGTGAGCAAGGGAACCAATGGTAGGTATATAGGTAAGCTTACTTTAATTTGTTTTAATTGTGATGGTATTGGTCATTTTTCTAAGAAATGTACTTATAAGAAAAAGAGTAGTGATGAAGGTTACTCAAAAGGAAAACAAACATATAAAGGAAAAAGAACCACACAGAAAGTTTTCAAGAAAATCTTTTGCACCAAAGAAGACATCTCATCATCAGATGAAGATGAAGTCAGTGACAGTGAGACATAAAGAGTTCTATTCATGGTAGTAGAAAACTTTGATAAAGAAGACTCTGAAGAAGAATATGAAGAAGCCAAATAAGAATATGAAGAAGTCGAAGAATAAATTAAAGAGGCAGAAGTTGACTACCGAGAGGAATTAATGTGTGCCATAGAAGTTATCAGAAGAGAAAAGAAGAAAAACAAGAAACTACAAGAAGAACTAGACCAGAAAGAAGACACTCAAGAACTAGAACAAATGATCACAATTTTGAAGGTTCAAATAGAAGAAGATAAAAGAATTAAAGAAGCACTCAAATAACAACTAGATGAAAAATACAAGATCATTGGAAATTTGCAAGTAGACAATGTGACCTTTTGAAAGGATCTTCAAAAGAAAAATATGTAGAACAACTAAAAAGTTTTGGATGACATTATTAGTAGTTACAAATCTCATCATGACAAGTCCATACTTGGATATAATTAGATAGAAAAAGGATCAAGCTCCAAAACAACAGACAAATAATCATATCCAAAAAGCTATGCATAAACAATCAAGGGGGATAGGAATATCTACAAGGAAGATTACAGGGACACTCCTCCACTGAGAAGATTCAGATTTCAGAGTCAACAATCGATATATAAGCCTCAGGAAGAAGAATCATTTATAAGAGTACCTTCTTTTAGAATATATTCAACTCCCAGGTATCAAACTATCTTTTTTGGTTTATGTTATGCATGTAATAATTTTGGACATAAAGCTGTGAATTGCATAGCTAACAATAGGAACACAAAAAAATTTGAAAGTCATACACAAAAGGGTTATCAAAGAAGGCCTAGTGAAATACATAGAAGAAGTTAAAACAAGTTTGAATCTTTGAGCACTCAAGTGGAATGTTACAAATGTAAAATTTTTGGACACATGGCCAAATATTGCAGAATGACAGTCCCTCCTAGAGAACCACAACAGAATAATAATAGTCACAGACATGAACCTCATAAAAGGACATGGATAAGAAAGAAGGATCATTATAGCAATGAATAATGCACACTCGCTCTACAAGCTAAGTAAAAGAAACATGGTTCATATGTTGACAGTGGTTGTTCAAAACATATGATAGGTGATAGAGACGGGTTTCTTACATTATGAAAGGAAAGAGATGGATCAGTCTCCTTTAGAAATGATGATTCAGCTAAAATCATTGGAAAAGGTACAATCATAATTGGGAACAAGAATACCAAGGAAGAAAATGTTCTAATAGTAGAAGATATGAAACATAATCTTCTAAGTGTGAGTCAAATGTGTGACCAAGGTCATAAAGTTACTTTTGATTCACAAAAATGTGAGATAAGAAAATAAGGTTCAAGAAAATTTATTGCTACAGCTGCGAGAACTTCAAGAAACATATATGTATTAAGTGAAATTAGAAATGAAAAGTGTTGTCTAGGAAAGGAAGATGAAATTTGGATATGGCACAAAAGAATGGGTCACATACATGGGTCACGAAACCAACCAACACTTTATACAAGCATTGTCAACAAGGAAATAAAACAAAGACCAGGTTCAAATCAAAGGAATATTCAACGACAAGACCACTGGAAATTGTGCATAATGATCAGTTGGACCAAATACAACAAAGGGTTTAAAATGTGAGAAATACTTAATGTTATTAGTTGACGATTATACAAGAATGACTGCAGTTTTCTTTCTCAAGAATAAGTCAGAAGATTTTGAAAACATCAAGATCTACAAGGAAATGGTTGAAAATGAAATGGATTCAAAAATCAAATGCTTGAGATCTAATAATGGAGGAGAGTTCAATTCAAAGGAATTTATGGAATACTGTAGAAGTCATTGAATAAAAAGACAATTCTTTGTTGCTAGGACACCTCAACATAATGGAGTTGTTGAAAGAAAAAACATGACAATACATTAAATGGATCAAACAATGCTAATGGATTCCAAATTGACAGATATATTTTGGACACATGCAGTGCATACAATAGTTCACATTCAAAACAGAGTAATGCTCAGAAACAACACTGACAAAACTCCCTACGAGCTATGGAAAATAAGACCAACAAATGTGAAGCACTTTAGAGTTTTTGAAAGCAAATGCTACATCAAAAGAGAAGATGGAAAAATGGGAAAGTTTGACTCTCGTGTGGACAAAGGAGTACTTGTTGGTTACTCAAGTACAAGGAAAGTATACAAGTGTTACAATATGATATTGAACAAAGTTGTAGAAAGCGTCAATGTAACAATTGATGAAACATGCAGACCAGAATCAAAGGAAGAAGAAAATGAATCAATGGAGCAAATTTTTGAAGAATAAGCAGAAGATGAAAAGGAAGTAGAAGAGGAAGATGAAGAGAATTTGACAGAAGTAGAAGAGCAAGTTTAGCAAGTGTCTCCAAATACACCTAGCAGATGAGTACAAAAGAATCATCCTTCATATAAGATTATCGGAAACAAAGACGCATGAGTTGAGACTTGAAGAAGAATTCGTTCACCAGAAAAAACACACCTAGCACTCACATCTACGATTGAACCAACCTATTTTGAAGAGGTCAACAAGGATGATTTTTGGAACAAGGCCATGGATGAAGAATTGGATCAAATAGAGAAAAATGACACTTGGGAATTGGTTCCAAAACCAAAGGATAAAAATGTGATTGACATAAAGTGGGTATACAGGAATAAATTGAACGAAGATGGATAGGTTACAAGGAACAAAGCTAGATTGGTATGTAAAGGATATGCACAGGTTGAAGGAGTCGACTTTGAAGAGACAATTTCCCCACTTTCCAGAATGGAAGCAATCTGATTGATTTTAGTTTATGCATGCTCCAAAAATATTAAAGTGTATCAAATGGACATAAAATAAACTTTTTTTAATGGGGAACTTGAAGAAGAAGTCTACATTGAACAACCAGAAGTATTTCAGTTGTCAAAGAATGCATACTATGTGTGAAAATTAAATAAGGTCTTGTATGGTCTAAAACATGCTCCTAGAGAATGGTACTCTAGACTGGATAAATATTTACAACAGGTAGGGTTCAGAAAAGGAAGTGTAGACAACAACCTCTTCATCAAGGTAAGTCGAGGTAATATTTTATTAATTGAAGTTTATGTTGATGATATTATTTTTGGTAGTGATGATGATAGGTTAAGCCAAAAATTTGCAAAGGATATGCGGAATGAATTTGAAATGTCATTACTTGGAGAAATATCCTTTTTTCTGGGACTTCAGATACATCAAAGAAACCAAGGAATTTTTATTTCTCAAACCAAGTATATAAGAGAAATGCTAAAGAGGTTCGGAATGGAAGATTTCAAACCAATTATCACTCCCATGCAAACCAATTACAAGTTAAGCAAAGATGATGATTCAAATTCTATAGATCAAAGGCAATATAGGTCAATGATTGACAGGATTCTATATGTGACATCATCTAGACCAGATGTAATGCAGGAAGTTGGAAAGGTGGCACGATTTCAAGCATCACCAAAGGAATCACATGTATTAGCAGTGAAGACAATTTTTCGATATCTCAAAGGAACATAAGAGTTTGGATTATGGTATCCAGAAGGAAATGATCTATCTCTTATTTCCTACAAAGATGCAGATTGGGTAGGTTGTATTGATGAATGACGAAGCACCACTGGAGTAGAGTTCTACTTGGGTGAGTGTTTAGTATCATGGATAAGCAAAAAAAAATCATCAGTATCTCTATCTACATCCGAGGCAGAGTATATTGCAGCAACAACATGTTGCACAGAGGTTCTTTGGATGAAACAAACTTTGACAGATATACAGGCTGAGTATGATGAGCCCATTCCAATCTATTGTAATAATACAAGTGCCATTAGTATCTCAAAGAACCCGGTGATGCACTCTAAGACGAAGCAAATTCCAATCATGTATCACTTTCTACAGGAACATGTTGCAGAAAAGAACATCAGAGCTGAGTATGTGGGCACAAAAGAACAAGTGGAAGACATATTTATAAAACCACTTCCACGGGAAACCTTTGAGTATATTCTCCATAGAATCAGAGTTATTTCTACTCCAAAATGAATGTTTTTGAATGCTTATCTTATATGTCTTATATGTACATGAGGAAGAACCATAAAGAGGATAGTTCAGTCAGGGGGAGAAGACCCTGATGGAAAGATACATTTTCCATTAATGACAAAAGGGGAGACATTCATCAGATGTAGAGGACAGAGGCATGGTTCCAAGGGTAGAAATGGTCACAAAGATGCAGAGGACAATGGCATGTTTCCGGGGGGAGCATGAGTGATATGACTTCAATATTGCATGACATAATTTTAGTATTGCATTAGAGTGTTGCCATCAATGCCAAAGGGGGATATTGTTTATTAAGATTGGTTGTCATTAATGTCATCCCTTGAATAAAGTTTGGTAGTGAATTCCAATAGCTGAAAGGTTTGGGTAATGGACCCAAAGTTGTTTCATGTATAATGGTACGAGTTTTAATATATTTGAAGGTAATACTATTCTATATGGATATTACATGTCATGTGTTGGTTTTTGCTCTTCCTCTATTCTACTCTAAGCGTATTATTGACCTAGGGTTCATGTCTTCCGAGTTTCCAACAAAGCCTCTAAAACTATCGGCCTTTCTGGTAAACCAGAAGGAAACACAACACACAGGATGCACTGCACAATCTCACCTAAGATAGATTTAAATGGGTGGCCGTAAGACTCAATTGTTTATAGCCCAGGATTGCATATGACATATGAGATCTGTATTCAGAGCCATTTGCTATAAATTGGGATTGTAACCTACGGTTATTTGTGACTATTCATTACCTTCCACTGTTTATTCCCTTAACAACACAATCATATTTCATAGCAATATAATAACTCATTCATTCATTAAGAACAACAAATAACTATTGAAAGAGGACAAAGATATGCATGCATTCATCAAATTACACATATATTATTGTGGTTCACCCCCTCCTGGGCTACATCCACAAAGATTTGTCTCTCAACTATTTTATTATGGTAGTTTTGTGTATCCAGCGGTGTGCGCTTACAATTTTCCTCATATGGGTAAGATCTATATGAGGCGAACTAGATCATAGCAGGCTCCTCAGCCTGCAATCTAATCCTCTAATCTTTCTTGTTTCTTCTTCTTTAGCTCAACAACTTACAAAAATGGATCGTTAAAAAACATTACATAACGCATCAACTTCTACATATCCACTATAGAACAATATTCTGAACAATGCAAAACCTAACTGCCCCGATACCTACGTATCAAAACCCTCTATAATACCTCAGTATTGGTATTTATACATATTTGGATATTTAGCCATTATAATACATTACCAAAACCCTAACCCTACCAATGTTAGGTCTTCTTCTCATGTGTGTGTGCTCATCCTCCTTCCTGCTGTCACATTCCTTGTGCACACTTTCTTGCATGTGTGCATGTTGTGTTTCCTTCTAGTTGTTGTTTTACTTTTTGCACGCTTTCTTTCCCCACGATCATCCTTATTTCCACTTCGTCCTATTTCCAACAGGCCCCCAACACTGACATGTGGCTCATCCCAAGAAAACTAATCTTTCTGAGCTTCCTCGATCTCCTTCGTGATTGTCTGGAAATTTTGCTTGAGTGTTGCTGCCTGTGTCTGCGTTTGCGCAGTCTTCTCCTTAATTTTTCCCACTACCTAGACTGCCACTTCATCGCTGATCAATCCTGCACACTCTCCTTGAGTCAATGTTATCTGTGTCTTGGATTCCTTTTCCCGTGCCAGGAATTCTGCTACCCATTCCTACAGTGGTTCCATTTGAGCTCGACGCTCTTGTTTCTAGGTTTGTGCAGAGATTAGCTATGCCTGCAATTTCTTAATTTCCTGCATCCCTTTGACATGTTCTAGGATTAGTATTGTCTTCTTATTTTGCTTGAGTTCTTGGAATACTGCGTTGATCCTTTATTCTTCCATGTCCCATTTGTGGACCTGTTTATCCTCCTCCAAACTGGTCCAAATATGTGTTGCTTTATCAAACAAGTCACCTGTTGTGCTAACCTGCTACTCTATGTCCTGCAGCTGCGATGTTGCTTCCTTCTTCCTTTTCTCCTTCACTATTGGTGGAGTGGTTGGTATGAGATGTTCTCAGATATTCTTGAACTCCTTCTGATATTGATCAATTGCATGCAAAATCTGATCAATCTTTTCTACTGTTGTGATTTCCTCACTTTACACGGCCTATGGAATCTTCTCATAAGTTCCTGCCACTTTTTGATACAATATGTTTCGATGCTCCCTTTCCTCCTTAGTCTCAGATTTATCCTTCTCATAGACTATTTCCAGTGCGTCCTCCTTCTTTGTTTCCTGCTTCAAATCGGTTAAGTCTCTGCGTGCACGAGACTGTACCTCATGGTTGATGCTCTCCTATAACCTATGTAAAGCCCTTGATGGTATCCTTGTCAAAACAAGTTGAATTTGACTTAAGTCCTTCAAAGGTGTCTGCCCCACAATTTCATCCATGTGAAACATATTGGGGTTGATATGGAATGTTACGTGTGGTTGCAATATCCCCTAGACTGACTGTCGTTCTTCCTATTGCACGCTTCCAGTGTTGATGGTCCAATTCCCATGTTGCTTGCTTTCTTACCTTCCCCAATTTCTTTGAGGAGATGTTGTATGTATACCAACTCTTGTTGAATCTTGTCCTTGTGGTGTGTAGCATGGTCGAAGCCCTCAGATAGAAAATCTTGGACCAATCTGGCAATCATTTCCCCATCATCCTTCGTGATTGTGTATTATGGCGGTGTTATTTGTGCCTTTGATTTCTTGCTCGCACCTCTTATCTGCATGGTTGGTCTCTTATTTCCCTCTGGTTCCTAGGAATTGGGACTTGTTGCGGCCTCTTACGCTCCCTCAACCTGCTTGTGCACTCCCTCAACCTATTTTTGTTGTTCCTTGGTCAGTTGTGTATTCTCCTTCTTCCCCTTATGGTTCCCTGTCTTCCTTGGCCCTTCATTTGCCTATGTGGTCTTACCTTGGCATGTTCTTGGTCTCTTGGGCACTTGGAATTCCGGAGGCTCCATTTCTTCCTACTCCGCCTCTTCTTTTGTTGTTCTTTTCAACACTTCCTGCGTCATGGTTGGAATCCTCCATTCGATAGGCCATTCGTTGATGACCATGTCAATATCACCCTCTGTGATGCAGTAGCACATCTGTAGCCACTATTTTTTTAGATCATTCTTTGCATGTATTCACATTGTTTGTCATTTGGCCTAGAAATTGGCGATGTCCACATATCGCGCAACAACCTCTGGTGTTATTATCCACATTCGGATGATGGATTCTTGCATGTCACGTAGATATGCTTCAAATATGATCCCATTGTCCCTCTTATTCCTAGAATTCATCCCATCTCTCAGTAATAGATACCTCACTCCTGCAGGCTTTGGTCTAGTACAAAAAACTATGTACCCTAGTTGTTTCCATCCCGTGAAGGCTATTAAGGTAATAAACCATGAGTAGTGGAAATCTGTGCCTAGGTCCTGCACATCCTTGCAAGCCTCTAGGAATGAGTTCAATAAGTATGGCACCCAACTCATTGAGGTGCCTTCTGCGCACTGAGCTTCAATTGCAATGTCTCTAGCTGGGACTTCTTCCCTACAACATTTTCTTAGTAGCTTGCAGGCTAGGATTTTTGTGCCCAATTGTGTGGCTGCATTTTTAATCCACTTGATAATTATCCCTCTTGTCCCCTGAGTTGTGCCATACTTCTTCTTCATTTATTCTTCCAATGCTTTCTCCTTGTTTTTTTTGTCGAGAAACAACGCCGGATCCATACCCTGAATTGGTAACCCTATTATTTGCAGAATAATCTCAAAGGTTACGGGGATGGGTTTTTCCAGCCATATGTCCCCTCCATGTGTGACTACTAATAGTTGTTTGACACATGATGTTGTGTACTGGTCTCTGCCAAAATGTGGTAGGTTCAACAAACCCAAAATTCTTGTTGTCTCCAAACCAGTTGCCCACTGATATGGCTAGTTAATCGGTTCTCCAACCCTAGTTGTGCCTATAGTCTGTATAAAGATCCTCTGTGAAATTTATGGTAACTTGGCTTCATCTACTACATCATAGTCTGAATATTTGAGATTTCCAACATGGCCCAGTAGATCTAGTCCTACTTGTACTGCAGCTGGTATGCATGGTAGAACAATTTCTGTTGCAGCTTTCTTTCGGGGTGAAATTGGTATCTGTATCTTGTCTTTTCTGCTACGATGGCTGGCTCAAATTTCCAGTAGCTTTAGGTTGCTCCTTCATAATCCATTCCGGACAAGACGAAACATCTTCAATAGTCTCCTATGTTGGGTGTTCTAAGATGATCATTTGAGACTCATCTGGATCCACTACTACTTTCGGATTCTGCGTTGTTCCGTTAACTACCGGGGTTGTTTCGGTGCTCTCTGGATGCACCTCCTTTAGGGTTTCTACTTCTTGTCTCTGAGGCTCCTGCGTTGCTGCTCTCGTATCTACATTCATGGCCTCTATTGTTGGCTGTTGAATTTCCTCTAGTATTAGTGTGGATTGTACTGGTATCGTCTCTGGGGATGGGATTTCGTTGACATTGATGACCTCTGGTGGCTGATGTTCCCCTTCTTCGACATGTCCTCATGACCTGGTTTGAAATCTGGTTCTTTTGGTGATCTGGCTTGCTTCTTCTTTCTTGGGTGGTGCCATGGCAGTGAATGTCAAATTTCTACTGGAATCAGTCGATCTTGGTGATCTCTGTGCACTCACTTTGTGTTCTTTAGCCTCTTTCACTCTCTGTTTACTCTATCTTCGTGAATATACTATGGGCTCTCACGTATGTGTGTTGTATGGCTTTCCCATGAAGCTTGTCAAGGACACTTCCTTGGTTTTGGGTTTAATGCACCTTGATTACCAATTGAATGCATCTCCTTTAGTTTAGTACTTTCCATTACTCTATCTTTTTCATCTCTAGTTGGTGTGATTAATGTGATGTCCCATCAGTCCTTGCCATCCTTTTATTCCACCTAGTGTTGTCCTGTCATCCTGCTTTTATCCACTTTCCTTTTCCCGGTTGTTTCCCTTTCTATGTAACCATTGCCCTTCTCCTTTCCGAATTCATCTTTCTAAATTCGTGTGGCCTTTCTACCTCTGGCGCACTTTGCCCTCTTTTTTTTTTTTTTTTTTACTGCATGGTAGATGGTCGACTGTCCCTGTATAGCTTCAGTCCTC
Organism: Picea engelmannii; assembly: GCA_009831015.1. Lineage (NCBI taxonomy): Eukaryota > Viridiplantae > Streptophyta > Pinopsida > Pinales > Pinaceae > Picea > Picea engelmannii. The sequence goes on along the minus strand of ML824289.1, from coordinate 46,545 downwards.
TCAAACTGATCATGCCTCTGATTTTTGCGCCTGCTAAATCCCTTAACTATACAACTCCTCTATATGTGACATATTTTACCTCATACGGTCCTAACCAATGCATTCTAAGTTTTCTCGGGTGCTGAAACGATTTACTGTCATCTAGATCTCCTTCCTTGAATGTTTTCTTCTTGATGTGTCTATCGTGCCAAGATTTATTTCTTTCTTTTTGAACTTGTTGATGGAACCCTGCCAAGATTCAGTCTTCTTCCATGGTCATTAATTGATTAAGTCTCTCATGTACTGTGTCTCATTCTATCATTTCTATGATGGTTTCTATACGTAAGCTTGGTACTAAGAAATCTAATGGCACCAGTGCTTCTTGGCCATAAACCAGTTTAAATGGCGCATGCCATGACAATGTTTTGCATGTAGTCCTATAGGCCCATAATACTGTTGTTAATTTGAGGTCCCAGTCATCCCTATTGACGTTACATATCTTTGTCAGCGCATTTTCTAGAATTTTGTTGAAGGCTTCCACTGTGCCATTTTCCTGTGGATGATACTGTGTTCTCTTATGATGATGGACTTCAAACTCTTCTATCATCGAATGGATGGTGTTGTTTATGAAGTGTCTTCCTTGGTCACTCATCAAAATTCTTGGGCATCCAAATCTCGTAATGACTTGTTCAAAGAAAAAGTGCATTGTTTTTTCTGCACTGAAATCTTTTACTGGTGCATCTTCCACCTGTTGGGCTCTAAATATGTCCTAAAATATAACCTCTATACATCATCCAAAAGTGGGTGATGGCACAAGCATTTTAATTGTTGCCTATGTAGGTTCTTACCTTTCGTTTTCAATACCCGTTCTCCAGAGATGCAACCCCTGCAAAGGGACAACAATCGTAACAAAAGGAACGACAATTATTCAGTTCAAATGAACAACACCACCTGAAAAAGGAACAACAATCGTGACAAGGGAAGGGAAGTCATTATATTTGGCTGAACTAATGTTGTATTAATTGAGTTGTAGTACTTGCCCAACTATTTAATTTTTCAATCCGAGGATCGTAAAATTACGAAGCACACACAAAGTATATGCAAGATTGAAGTGGAACTAATCTAATCTAATGTTTAAGCTACAACTGAAATTGAATCATTAAGCTAATGTAGGAAATTGAAACATGGGACTTGGAATTGAAATTAATCTAGGAATGGGAAATTGTGCAAAGGAAATTAATCTAGGAATGATAAATTGCGTAATCTAGAAATGGAGAACTACATGAAGGAAAAGCAAATGCAACATGTGAAGAGTTGAATGGCACAACAACATATGAGAGAGCTCACCAATGAAACAATCTTATATTACAACAATCAAATCAATCTTCATAAAAGAATAATGAAAGCATGGAAACCAAAACCATGAATCAAAGCTAAGAATCCCTTTCTTTCAAATCCAAATGACTGCCATTAATGACTAATCTAATTATCTACTTGATTACTACTCTAATTTAATCCTCATGAAGAGAGATCAATCTCTTTTATACATGAGGGCCTTGAAGATAAGATAACCATCTCATAATTACAGATCCACTATTCTCTCAAACTATTTCCCATTATTACAAAATATAACCCCTTCAAATCCTCACACATATCTCTCATATATCATGGATAAGATATGCCAACCAAATCTCCATGATCTTCTCCTTGAATTATCTCCTCAAATCTTGAAATAGTGGAGGAAGTATTCAAGAATTCCTTTTGAATTAATCCTTCACATATTCCTACACATTACAAAGCTCACACTTTTTTGAGATATATATATGAAAACATGTTGATTTTCTACTATTTAATCACAAATTCCCTTTTTAATACTAAAATGAATAAAGTGGAGAACAATAAGGTGAAACCCAAGTATATTTATGGAAATGATATTATGAAAGGTTAATGGGGCGATGGAATGTGGAGAATGATAAAAGGAAAGGTGGATGAAAATAGGACATTTCCGAGCCCCAACATACCCCCGAACTTAACTAGTTGCATGTCCTTATGCAACCATGCATGGATCTTCTCAAGAAATTTTGGCATATGAATGTTGGCTTTGAGTGATGATAATGAATGTTTCCAGGATGGGATCTACATGAGTAACAAATGAAATTTTCTTATGGTTGGTTCATGTGTGACAACTACAACTATAAATAATGTTGGTTCTTGTGTTATCAACATTCATTTCGTTATTTGTTCTCTTGTTGTTATGATAATAATTTTCACATATTCTTACTGGAAAATATATGCTATCAATGTGCATAAGGAAAGCATCATTGAGTATAAGAAATCCATTTTTTGTATATGTGTGAATCATGCCAATATGTATAACAATTCTTATGAATAAAAGTGCAATAGAGTATCATAGGAAAAGAGATGTTGGAAAAGAAATGTTCATAAATGGTAAATGAGATGAAAAATGGAATGATGGTAGTGGAAAAATGGAGTGATGATAGTGAATAAAGTCCCCTACCCCCCAACTTAACTTTTTTCATGTCCTCATGCAACATGGCATAAGTCATAGAAGTGAAAAGGAAAGGGATCTGGGTGAGGGAATTTTCCAAATTATTCATTGCTAGTAGTTGAGGAATTACATGATTAAAGTTTAGAAAATAACATACCTCCACTTACCCAAAATGTTGATGAACTATGCAATAGGAATATGGCTGATGTGGCTGCTAGAGCATGGAAGATGTCACTATTGTAGGATCATGTGAAAAGTGACTGTTGTTGTAGCGGCGACTGTTGTTTGTTGGATCAAAGAATGTGAAGTGGAGGAATCTGAACTGCTGTTGAATGAATCGTGGAAAAGAAAAAGTATGAAAGTGGAACTATGGTACTCTCGTATGGTTGAAGTCATGCTTATTTAACTACTGATAGAGTCATGAAAAGTGTCTAGTCTTCACCCGCTTCTAAAATTCTAATCATGTGAATGAATGTGTCGATGTCAAGCATGAAAAAAATTTATTGGATTACCGACCAATGATGAATGTCATTAACCAATGCGAGGAAACTCATCATTGATGTCAATGAGTGCCAAGGTACCCGAGTACATATTGCGAAGTGTGAATGAATGAGATGATGTCGAGGCACTTGCAAGATCTGATGATCAAGGGACATTGATGTATTCCCATGATTGCCAGTGAGATAACTTTCCATTAAGGCATGCAAGCCTCCAGGTACTCAAAATGGACTCTAGTCTAAATCCCAGATAAGGTGTTGAGGTCGATAGGGCAAGACTTGTTGAAAGGTGGGACTTAAGCAATCCCACATCAGTCAATGCAATTTCTGATAAAAAGAGTGGTAGGACTAGAAATGAAAAGATCTTAGTAGTAACAGTGTGTATGGAAAAGCAATGTAGTCATGGAAAGGGAGTTGTATAGTTTTATTGACAAGGAAAATTGAACTGAAAAAGATAAATAGATGTATGCGACTCAGAAAGATAGGGACATGCGAAGTCATGAAGGATAATTCAATGGAAGATGGGCTTCAACACAGGGATGAACAATCTGCTTTGAAGGAGAACTAGAGGAAGACATTCATGATGCAAATGGGTTTATGAAAAGGTTTATGTGTAACTACAAGCACCATGATGTGTAAGATGAGAATCAACTCCTTCAAGCAGTCAATAAGACATGTTTTTTTTTTCAAAAGTTTTGTGATCTTCGAAAATCACTTCAGCAGCAAGATGCGGTCAGCCATGCACTTGAAAAAAAACTTAGTACAAATCCTTCCTGAAAACTTGTGAGATGTTCGAAGAAAAACATAACATGCAGAAAGAAGTATAAATGCGACAAAGTAAAAATAAAATGCATTTTTATACCTCTTTTGTGGTCTTTGCGTGCGCGTCTGTTTCATCGTTGATTGCTTGCTTAGCGTAAAATCGAAAAAACATGTTTCCATATTGTTTTCAAGAATTTAAAAAAAGGTCCATTTGCAATTTTGTTTGTTTTTTTGTTGTTTTTATTTTTATAATTTGTTTTTATCTTTTATAATTTATTTATTTATTATTTATTTATTATTTATTTTTAATTGTATTGTATTATGTTTTACCTAAGATTTTTATTATATATATATATATATATATATATAACAAAAGAAAAGAAAAAAATGAAATTGTCTTAAAATATTTTTTTATAATAAAACAAGATTTTTATAATGGTTAATAGCATTCATCAACAGATTGATCCTCGCCTGAAAGGAAGTAATGCCCTATATAGATACCCATATAGCATATCAAGTTAACCAATTGCCAAAATGACCATGTAAAAAAAAGTGCCATGTATAAAAGCAAATGTGGAGGTAGAGATCCAACAATTGCAAACAATCATAGATCAACAATCCCAATTCAAAAGGTGCTTGACAGATAATTGAGGAAGGGGGACCGAAATTAATTACTGTGGTTTGGGCACATTCAACATGGTAGATAGTCATTAAGTTCAGGCCTCCCAAGGTGGTTTTCTAAAACCATTTTAACACCCCCATGAAATAAACCATGGATCGACAAGTGGCATAAATGGAAACAATTATGGGTTTTGTTTTATACCTACGTTAATACTGAAGAAACCCTACTTCCCGACCGTCATCGAATGAACACATAGTGTCAGGGAGAAATAATTCTTGCTAGAGCATGCCTATTTACCATTCCACCCCTCCGGAGAGAACAGTGTGTGTAAAAACATATCCAACCTTCACTACGTGAGAGGTCCTACGAAGGAATATCTGAGGCTCCGAAGTTGCTCCATAAACGCTCCCATCAATACTGAAAATGGAAGCACTAACAAAGCAAGAACCAAACCGTTAGTTTCCGAGGCGTTTGCAATCGAGGTGTTTTCATTTGAGGCATTTGTTTCTTTTGCTGCAAATCAAGGCGTTCTAGGTGTTTGCAAATTGAGTCAGTTGTACCATATCTAAGCATGGTTCTTTGCAGCACGTTGATGTATATATTCAAACAACTATTTTGCACCCAATCTTCAATAGACACTGATAGAATTATTGCAAATTCCATCGCAGGTTGTGCTTGGACTCTAGTTGACAGCGTCATATTTTTAAATTAGTGATCAGTTAAGGTGTGAGATACTTCAAGGTGACCTTGCAGGCATCCATTTGCTTCAACATAACCTCTAGCCTTCTAAATCTTGGCACGCTCTTGATGATAAATTTCTTTATGCTCTCTGGTTACAACAATAGCTTTCAAAGTCCAACTGGAATTTTTTGAACTCTTCTGATCATTATTAGTAGCTGACCTTGGAAGGACAACCTTTGCATCTCCAATGTTGGCAATAAAAACCATTTTCCCAAGAATCCAAACAAAAACAATCGTCACTCCATCCTGCCATCCTCGAGGTAGCCCAATAGAAAGAACATTGGCATATAAGAAAATGCAAGCAAACGACCTATTTCACATGGTTAGAACTGCCACCCTGAAATTAATTAATTCTCAATTTATAAGTGTGCTCAAGTGATTTGAAAGATAAAATAAAAAAATAAAAAATAAAAAAATCCTTCTTATTGAAACAATCAAATATTGAGATAGCAAGCACGTCAGGATTAATAGCAAGAGCCACCAGATATTATTCTGTCTGGCATAGCTAGCAAACTAAACGTGGCAAACTCGTAACCCATTCCAATCACAATCCCTACATTTCATTAGAAATACACTCAAAATTTACTGTTGGGATATCATTTTCAATTTTTGGGGAGTGCAAAACCTGATTTTAGATATAGCGTGAAGGCTTACAGTCTGGAGATAATACCGCCAAAAAATCTTCATTGATTGCCAACAACAAAACTGCCAGATAAATGCTAGTTAAAGTCATTCGTATCACACAACCAACTGTACAGATGTGTTGTCTTGGAACTATAGATGTGGGCTGCTTCAAATATAAATGGGATTTTCAACCTCAGACCGACAAAAAATCTCTGTATTTGGTTGGACATATCAAAAAATGAATAATTGAATGCTCTTCTATTGATTTCTCATTTTTCTAAAACAATAAAATTTAATGTGATCCACTTGGCGGAGATGATCTGATTCCACAAAGATCTCATGAGGAAAAATGAGGCAACAAAGGCGTTTCCCCCAACTGTTGGTACAACGTCAAAAGGAACATCGTATGTGAACAACCTTTATTATTTGGGAGGCCGGTATTCCACCGCTTGTACACTAGTAACACCTCTGTGCAAGCCAATGAAGACACAGTAAACGTTCTCGCAAGTCCCAGATCAACAATTGGACTCAATGGAGATGCATGCATCCTCTTGGACACTGTAGTAACTGGCATACGGAACCCATATTTGGGATTGTGATCCCTCGTGCATCTTTTACATGCTGAGAAACATCTTCTTTCCACCACATTAGATAAGCATTGATGAAGTTGAGCGGAATATACATGGAGAATTTTGCAACCACAATGTCAAACCATTTACACAAGCAATACATGCATAGATAAATTCCTTTCTGAGTTATGAAGCAAATGCATATATTTTATTTGTTGGTAAGGTGAAGGATGTGGTAGCCATGGCTCTACACGTTAGACCATTAAACCATTAATTATTTTATATATATATATATATATATATATATATATATATATATATATATATATATATATATATATATATATATTTCTCT
>ML824289.1:29772-39830 GCA_009831015.1 Picea engelmannii | reverse complement strand
ATTTGATTTGTAGATGGAGGATGCACAATTTTTTTGTTTTTTTTTTTCTATTATGTTTTCAAAATAAAGAATAAAATAAAAATTGCAAGCTTATTAAAAATTTGTGAGAAAATGGAAACAGTTCGTAGACGGAAAAATGGATTAGGAAATTTTTGGTTTCGTCAATTAATTGATATTCCTGAAATCAATCAATCAATCATGCTACCTTCTGATCCTCGCGGTCGCATGAAGCGCGAAGGAGAGCATACTTATTCTAGCAAAAATAAAAATCTTGAAAATAAAACCGTACCTACACTACGCTAATTATAAATGAGAGATTAGTTACGTATAATCAAACAACCAATGTAGCCATGCATGCAACAATAATAAAAATATGTTATCCTTCAATTTCACAATTGACATTCAGGAATATGTATGGCCGTGAAAAATTAGCTGCTGAATTTCTAAGTTAACAAAATAAAAAGGAAAACTAAGTGGAACTAGCCTAATACTTTCTTGAAACCATCGTTCGATCAAGATTTCATAGGCGTAATTTGTCTTACTCATATCATGCTGCAACTCCTCACTGTCCTCCTCGACCTCTTGAACGCCTAATGGTTCTTCATTAAATATGAAAGGTTCTTTGTATGTTGATTCTTCGTTCACCTCAGGAGGAGTGAATAAGCTTTCAGCTGTTGTCAAGATCTCCTCTTCTAGAGAAGAGGAGACCTTGACTTTTGCTAGGATCTGAGTTAGTTGTTCCAAGCTTAAATTTATTGTTAAATCATGTTAAGAAAAGGATTCTTACAGCACCCAAATCAAAATGAAAAACTTAAAAAACACTCTTGCTAAAACATAAAAAAAAATTACTCTTCACAGTTTCAGAAATTAAATTCTCTTGATAGTTGGTCAGGGAGAACATGAGCAATCTCCATTCAAGTAGATGCTATGACCCCTTACCAACACATGCAGATCACACTTGCAGAAATTAAACACTCTTGCATAAATTGAAATTTGCAGGAATTGAAACTACTTTTACCTAGTTGGTAGGGAGAACATGAGGAGTCTACTCTCACAAGCTTCTATGACCCCTTACCAACACGTCTAGATCACACTTGCATGAATTAAACACTCTTGCATAAATTGAAATTTTCAGAAATTGAAACTACTTTTACCTAGTTGGTAGGGAGAACATGAGGAGTCTCCTCTCACGAGCTTCTATGACCCCTTACCAACACGTCTAGATTACACTTGAATGAATTGAAATGAAAAAGAAACTAATAACTCAATCCATCGTGCTTCCCTGACAACGACGCCAAAATGTTGGGCTCTAAAGATGTCCTAAAATATAACCTCTATGCATCATCCAAAGGTAGGCACTGGCACAAGCATTTTACTTGTTTCCTACATAGGTTCTTACCTTCCGTTTTCAATACTCGTTCTCCAGAGATGAAACCCTTGCAAAGGGACAAAAATTGTAACAAAAGGAATGACAATTGTTCCATTCAAATGAACAACACCACCTGCAGAAGGAACAACAATCATGACAAGGGAAGGGCAGTCATTATATTGGGCCGAACTAATGTTGTATTAATTGAGATGTAGTACTTTCCCAACTATTTAATTTGTCAATTCAAGGATCATAAACTTACAAAGCACACACAAAGTATATGCAATATTGAAGCAAAACTAATCTAATCTAATGTTTAAGCTACACCTAAAATTGAATCATTAAGATAATGCATGAAATTTAAACACACAACTTGGAATTGAAATTAATCTAGGAATGGGAAATTGTGCAAAGGAAATTAATCTAGGAATAATAAATTGCGTAAATGTAATTAATCTAGAAATGGAGAACTACATGAAGGAAAAGAAAATACAACATGTGAAGAGTTGAATGACACAACAACATATGAGAGCTCTCACCAATGAAGCAATATTATATTACAATAATCAAATCAATCTTCATAAAAGAATAATGAAAGCATGAAAACCAAAACCATGAATCAAAGCTAAGAATCCCTTTCTTTCAAATCCAAATGAGTACCATTAATGACTACTCTAATTCTGTACTTGATTACTACTCTAATTTAATCCTCATGAAGAGAGATCACTCTCTTTTATACATGAGGGCCTTGAAGATAAGATAACCATCTCATAATTACAGATCCACTATTCTCTCAACCTATTTCCCATTATTACAAAATATAATCCCTTCAAATCCTCACACATATCTCTCATATATCTTGGATAAGATATGCCAATCAAATCTCCATGATCTTCTCCTTGAATTAAATCCTCAAATATTTAAATGGTGGAGGAAGTATTTGAGAAGTCCTTTTGAATTAATCCTTCACATATTCCTACACATTACAAAGCTCACACATTTTTGAGATATATATATGAAAACATGTTGATTTTCTAATATTTAATCACAAATTCCCTTTTAAATACTAAAATGAATAAAGTGGAGAACAATAAGGTGAAACCCAAGTATATTTATGGAAATGATATCGTGAAAGGTTAACAGGGCGATGAAATGTGGAGAATGATGAAGGGAAAGGTGGATGAAAATAGGACATTTCTGAGCCCCAACACCACCCATCTTGTTAAGTATTTCATCATGGTGATGATGTACTTTTCCCCTGTTCTTTTGGCTGGTGGGTTAATTGGTCCCACAAAGTCGATTGCCCATTTGTCAAATGTTTGTAATGTTTCTTGTGGTTGTAGTGGAATATCGTCTCTTTTGTAGGGTTTTCCTACCCTTTGATAGACATCAGATCTTTGACAATACTCCTTTGAGTCTCCGTGAATCGTTGGCCACCATAGTCCTACGCGCAATAACTTCTACGCAGTAGCTTTACCCACATAGTTCCCTCCTGCTATTCTCTCATGGGATTTTGCTAAAATTCTTGGTCTTTCGTGATCTAACACGTATCTTCGCAAGATGCTATATGCGCCCATTTTATATAAATGTCCTGTAATCAGTTGATAGTCGACAACATAGACTACTAGGTTTTTCTTCTGTGCGGTGCTATATTCTTGCGGCGCAGTACCTGTACTCAAGTACTTCATAATATCTACAAAGTATTCATCAGAAATATGTACTACGAATAAATGTGCATCCAGAAAGTTGTTTTCTAAGTTCATAGGTTCTTCTCCATTTGTGACCCTTGATAGGTGGTCAGGTCCTGCGTTCAATTTTCCTAGTTTAACTATTACTTCAAAATCAAATTATTGAAATAGCAATAACCATCGACAGATTCGCTCCCCCAACACTGGCTTGTTGACTAGGTATTTCAGGGTTGAGTGATCTGTGAACATCTTAAAGTGGTTTCCCAATAAGTAATTTATGAACTTCTACAGTGCATAAACCATGGCTAGGCCTTCTCTTTGATTCATGTTATAGTTATGTTCGGAGTCTGATATATTTCTGCTTGCAAATTCTATCGAGTGATCCATGTATCCTTCTCCTGGATGTGACAAGATGGCTCCTAGTGCTAGTGTTGATGCATCTACATGCACATGGAATGTCTTTTTCGAGTCTGGAAATACTAATATCGGCGCCGTAACTATATTTTCCTTCAAGGTATTCAGACTGTGTTGACACTCGTCATTCCATTGAAACTTCATATCCTTTCTTAAAAACTTTTCCATCGGTCCTGTGATCTGTGCATATCCTTTGATGAATTTCCTGTAGTATCCTGTGTGCCCTAACATCGCTCTTAGCCGATAGAATGTTTTTGGTGCTGGCAAGTTAACAATGACTATGATCTTTGTTGGATCTACTAATAACCCTTGTTTTCATACTGCATGGCCTAATAATATCCCAAATGGTGTTCCAAATATACATTTATTTATGTTCAGTGATATCTGAAACTGTCTACATCTTTCTAACATCAGTCGTAAAACTTCCACATGGTTTTTCATCAGGCTATAAATTGTTTAATCATCCAGGTATACTTCAAGAAATTGATGGATGAATTCTTTAAATGCTGCAATGACCACTCTGGAAAATATTGTGGGTGCATTCTTTAGTCCAAACGACATGAATGTGTACTGATAAGATCCCCATTCTATCGTAAACGTGGTATTGTATCTTTCCTCTTCAACTATCTTAATATGATGGTAGCCTGAGAATCCATCAGTAAATGAGTAAGCTTCATGTCCTCCTACATTCTCTAATACTTCATCCGCGAATGTTGTAGGGAATCGGTTGTGTAGGCATGCATCATTCAACTTCCTCAAGTTGAAACATATCCTGATCCCTCCTTGTTTCTTGTCATGTAATACCATTGGGATTATCCATTCTGACACCTCAACTAGTTCTATGATGTCGTCTTAGAGAATCTTATCGATCTCAGCTTTAACTTTCTGTTTATATATCGGGTTCAATCTATAGGGTCGTTGTCTAATAGGTCTGAGTGGTATCTTCATTTCTTCCAGTTCTCTGACTATACCCTTCATCTCCGTAAATGTTGTGGGAAAGAGATCATTGTATTCGTACAACAACTCTGTGATGATTTCTACTATTTTCTCATCCCAATAATCACCAATGTTGGCCATTTTGGGCTGCTCAGTTGTCCTGATGTTAAATTTCTTTACCTTGATCGGCGTAGAAATAACTTCTGATTATATGGGTGGTCCTTCCACATCTCTTTCTCCTTCTTCTTCTTCAATCTAAATATCATGTATATCATCTTCATCCAATGCTTCCTCCTGTACATGGTAGCATGACAGTAGGTCCTTGAATGTCTATTTTTTCCATTGTTGTTCTTCTGTTATCAATTCTACTTATGGTTCTCTGATAAACATAACTCATATGATTCGTTTAAGTGTTGTGTCTATGTTGGGGTTCTCATGTTCGAATGAGAAAGTGATTGAGAAATTCTATTTCAATATTGTCCAGGTCACAGTTCCTTTGCATAACTTCTGGTCTATGTACCAATTTGCTAGTATCCTCTCTAGACTATGTATGAAATGATGAGGCCATTCCTATGGAGGTGTCATTTTACACAACGTTATGCACTTCTCCAAGTGTTCTGCTGGTGTCCCTTGTCCTTCATATTTATGTTGTTTGTTGTTTTTTTGTTCTGCGCCAAACCTTATGTGCAGTAACCTCTTAAATTGGTACCAGTATGTGATTGTCTCCTTATGTGAACCCCACCATCTTGTAGGTGTGGCCTTGAGTGATAATTCAAGTGCTAACAATCTCTAGTTTTCTAGCACTTCAAATTAATTTTGTGTCAAGAATGTTTCCAAAACATTTATTCCATGGAAACTGGGTGGTTCTCTAATTTATGTGCCTACCCATCTTATTGCGCGATCGATTATCACACATCTTCACGTGGATACTTCATGTAGCCTCTGCTGCCATTTTTCCAAACCGGTGTCTGAGTATGTCGCACATGAAGTAATTCTTCGCCAACTGAGTACCCCATTTGTAGTTGGGTTTACATAATCCTCATCGTGCACAGTTGTTCTATATAATTGGTTGATTTCCTCTAAGTCTAAGCAAGTGGGTTCTAAAAATCTCTCCCCTTCGGATGGGTCTAATGGCGCGATGACCCTGTATTCACCTGAATCAAATGTCATTTTCCTGGTTTTCAAATTGATTATGGCCTTGTTGTCAAACAACCAATCCAGACCAAGTAATGTCGGGTAGGGTGTTGCATTGTCCACTATTTCAATGAATTCAAAGTTTTCTTTAGTGTGCACTCCATCCAAATCAATTGTCACTCCTTTCAGTCTATTGATTGGTAGGACTCTGTGTTGATTTGCTAATTTCAATTGAACAGGTGAGTATCCTAATGTTGGCTCTCCCATGCACTGCCATGTCTTCTTTGGTAATACATTAACTTTAGATCCTAGATCTAGTATGATGTCTCCCATATTGAAATCCCCAATGTTAGCATTAAGTCTAAAATCCCTACTTGTTCTTCTCTTTGTGTGTAGGTGATTGACTGTCTTTGGTTCTAGTTTCTCTTCCGTCTCGTTGCTACATTTTACTAGTATGTTTTGCAATACTTTCATAGATGATGGATCACTTAATACCTTTACACATGATTGCAGAAAGCCTTTAATCGTACTTACTTATCCGGTGGACTGCATTTCATTGGTATGATCCAGTAAGGGTGACATATTATATTCTGGTGCTTCCTTGTTATGTTGCACAGTTGAAGTTGATGTTATGCCCTCCTTATGAAATTCTTGTCTGACCTCTTTAAAGATCTCCTTTGCTTTCTTCACATCGAACTGCTTCCTAGGTTCAATGTTATTATTTACCCATTGATTCTGCATTGGTTCCTTTCGAACTGCGTCAGTGCCTCTTTTAGCTCCTCCATAAGTGACTATGTTGATGTTTCGTCCTTCATCCCTTGTTTCGGCTGAAATCCATTGAACATTATATGATTGTTCTGGTTCCTCTTTTCCTAAATATTCACTAGTAATGTCGAGAATTCCTATGTATCATGGTCCGATGCATGACAATACATACGAGTTGTTGGTGGAAGTGGACATTCCCATGCATAATGTCCCGGTTGTTGACAATTGTGACATGTGACTGGTCCTCTACCTCATCCAAAACCTCCTCTGGCTCGTCCTCCTCCTCTGTAGCTTGATCGATCGCCTCTCGGCGTGTTATACTTTGGCGATTGATTATACTACATGGTATTGTACTAAGGTTGTGCCGAGTTGTACTGTGGATGTGTGTTATTGTACGGTTGTTGCGCAGTATTATACTGTTGTTGCGTAGTGTTGTATGGAGTTGTGACTGGATTGAACTGTGGTGCTTCTTTCCCAATCATCATTTCAACCTGTACCCTATATTCATATGATGTCCTTTCTCGCATCAGCTCCATAGTTCTGCAATATTTATCATCGTGACCCACCAACTTGCAAAAGGTGCAATACGAGATATTTGGGACTATTTGGTATTTCTGTATCATCCTGTAGTGATAAGGGTCGTGACCTAGTTTCTTTCAGATTTCACACCATAATCCTCTCGTTGGTAATGGATTCAACATTCCTGCTACCATAAACTGCGCAAACGTTGGGCATTTGTTCTTGTGGTGTCCTTTCATCCTGCACGTGATACACCAAACGAATTCTAGTTTGTCCTTGTTCCTATTCTAGTTCAACTGAAATGTTAGATTCTTCAATTCCTCCTTCAATTCTTCGATAGTTGGGTCTATCTGTTGATACTGGTTTTCTTCCAATTGCAGGGATGCCTGCAAAGCCTCTACCCTCATCTAAAATTTTTGTTGTCATAAAGGGTATTTCAAGTGTGGGAGTAGTGAATTGACAAAGATGTGTTGATGCTGCATATCGGTCATGAGATATTTTAACTTTCCCTTCAATCGCTTGAATCTCTGGTCAATCTCCCATACAGACTCCTAGGTTTTGTCTTATTTCGATCATCTTTTTCATCTACTAATCCTCTGAGCTCGGCTTCTGGAACTCATTAATCAGTAACTTATTAATGTATGCCAGTGTCCTTGTCTTCCTAGAGGAATTGTTTGTGTCTAGACTCATGTACCAGTCTAGTGTGAGATCCCTTAGAGTAATCACTAGCTGCATGATTTTAGTATCTTCATCAGTGATATTTTTTTCTTCCCAGACATTTTCACAAATGAACAAATGTTTCTTAGGGTCTTCTGCTTCTTCTCCCTAAAATTCTAGTAACCTGATGGTAGGATCATGTCCTGCCATTTTGAATACTTAACTACTACCTCCTCTGTGAGGTGTAGATAATTGACTAGTGCTACCTGAACTGGCTCCTCCAGTTGTTGTTCCTTGTGTAGATGTACTTCCTATTTTTGGACTTCCTTCGAACTTCGGTTTTCTAAATGGTGGTGTTCTCTTTGATGTGTTAGTCGCACATGGGTTTATGGGTTCCACACTGAAATTAATATGGACAGGATGGTTGCCTTATCCTTCTGCTCTTGGACCTCTTGTCTTCCTCTCATATGTTGCGCACAAAATTTCCTCAATCTGCTCCATAGCCCGAAGATCCTCTACCTCTTCCTCATTACTCACCAAGCCTTCCCTTGTGGCTATAACTCTCTTCTTGGAATTCACCTTATATTGGTAGGGTGCTCCGCTATGCGTCTTTCCAGTTGTCTCCAATATCCATCGGATTTGGTCATCATCCATCATGATCAGGTCTAAGGGTTCCTCCTTCTTTCCCTTATCCTTTCCTCCTTCCATTTCTTCTCTCTCTGTCAGTGCTTCCCCCCTTGCCCCATGCATGCAAGGAAGTTTATTTGTATGATTCCATTGTCATTACACCTTTTTTATATAGAAATATCCTAATAGAAATATACAATGATCTAATGTACCTTCCTCGAGGTCCTCATAAAAAATCTTGCTCTGTTGCATTGTATGAATTCGTTGTGTCGACTACAAACTCTGTTATAAACCCTGCCACAATATTGTCCAGCCAAAATTCTACTACGCAGGTTAATCTGTTGTTCACCTGCTGTAACTACTCAATATGTATTGGGGTCCAATCTAATTGTCGAATCTGGTTCTTCACGTGGTTATCTTTCAACCTTAGTATCCACTCCTGCAATAGATGTGGAAAATCACAAAAAAATACTTCGTGTAAATCAGTAAACACGCTTTGTACAGATATTTGCAAGATGTTATTCTAGTGTTTATATTGTCTCTTTGTGCAAAATCTAGCTCTTTTTTTCTCAACCAACTTTTGATTTTTTCTTTTGTGGGGTTCCACGGTCTCAACATTCCCTTCTACTAGTTCATTTCTCTCTGCTTTTCTTCATTCTTTTCTCGCTCAATCTATCTCCTCTACTCAGTCCTCTCTCATTCCTACCAATGGGAGCATAACCATTTGTTGGTTTTTCCTCTTCCTCTATTCTACTCTGATTTTCTTATTGACCCAGGGTTCATGTCTTCCAGGTTTCCAACAAATCCTCTAAAACTATTGGCCCTTTTGGTAAACAAGAAGGCAACACACCACACAGGATGCATTGCGCAGTCACACCCGAGGTAGCTCTAAATGGGTGTTTGTAAGACTCAGGTGTTTACAACCCATGATTGAGTATGAGATATGAGATATATATTCATAGCCATCTGCTATAAATTGGGATTGTAACCTACAGTTATTCGTGACTATGCATTACCTTCCACCGTTTATTCCCTTAACAACACAATCATATTTCATAACAATATAATAACTCATTCATTCATTAAGCACAACAAATAACTAATGAAAGAGGACAAATATATGCATGCATTCATCACATTACATAGATATTACCATGGTTCACCCCCTCCTAGGCTACGTCCACAAATATTTGGCTCTCGACTCTTTTATTATGGTAGTTTTGTGTATCTAGTGCCACACACTTACAATTCTCCTCAGATGGGTAAGATCTATATGAGGCGAACTAGATCACACCAAGATCCTCAGCCTATGATATAATCCTCTTATCTTCCTTCTCTCCTCTCCTATAGCTCAACAGATTACAAAAAAGGATCGTGAAAAAGTATTACATAACACATCAACTTCTACATATCTACGATAGAAAAATAGTCTGAACAATGCAAAAGCCAACTTCCCTGATACCTATGTATCATAACCCTCTATAATACCTCAGTATCAGTATTTATACATATTTGGATAGTCAGACATTACAATACATTACCAAACCCCTAATCCTACCAATGTTAGGTATTCCTCTCATGTGAGCGTGCTACTCCTCATTCCAGCTGTCGCTTTCCTTGTGCACGCTTTCTTGCATGCATGCGTGATGCATTTCCTTCTATCTGATGTTTTACTTTCTGCATGATTTCTTTCCCCATGATCATCCTTATTTCCACTTCGGCCTACTGCCAACATCATGACATTTCTGGTGGTATGTGGAATGCCACATAACTCCTCACGGTTTGAGAGTTATGAACTTACGAAATTAGAGGACCCTTATATGTTGGCTTGAAGCCCCAAAAGGTAAAAGAAGTCAAAGAGATTGCAAAGAAGAAATTATTATTTAAATGATAAAGTAAATTGGCAAAGTCAAGAAGGATTATTTAAATAATAAAGTGAAGTGACAAAA
>ML824289.1:0-16817 GCA_009831015.1 Picea engelmannii | reverse complement strand
TATTTCAGCCAAAAACCCCAATAGGGTGCTAAAAATCAGATCTCACTTGATGAGTGAGATGTGTTATGTTCAAAATGAGGGAAAACATCCTCAATTTCTATCATCCAATGATCCTTAATTAAAAAATTAGGTCATTAAAATAGATGACAAGACTGACTATTAAAAATCATACTATTTTTACATTTAACTGCTAAATAAAAGCCTAAATGAGCAGTAAGCAGGACATCTGGCCCCTCTGAGGGAGACGTTGGCCCTTTTGAGGGAAAAAATCAGCACTAGAAGACAAACGTTGGCCCTCTCTAGGCCGCCAAACTCTGCCACACGTGCCAAACTACCCTATAAAGCTGCCACACAAGGGATGCGTTCCACCTACAGTTGGTCAACCCCCTAGGGCTGGGCTCAGCCAAGGTGTCCTGGATGAAAACATCCTTCTTCTTCTCTCATGCAAATTCTCGATCAGTCATTGTCCTGTCTCTGCCCCTGATGAGGTCCCAACAACCATCTGATGGGCTCTTCAGCCCCATGGAGGTTCGAACTGATCATCTCCCCATGTGTACTGGTCCACCTGGTACCTATCCATCGGGTATAGTCCTGCACATAAAAATCTTCGCCCTCCATGGGCTCATTAGTCCTCGGGATCATATAAATTCCAATCATATCTCATCATTAATTTCATCAAATGCATGCATAAGACTCCTAGCATATCATCTAGCAACTCAAAGACATTACATTGACCTACTATACAAAGCTGAAGAAAAAGACAAGGTAACCTATTGGGCCAGCATCCGTAAGAAAAGGAAAGTTCCCAAAGGATATCATCCAAGCCATGTAATACGTGGTGGTGTGGTCTAAGGATGCCTAGACATAGTGAAAACCAAGGGTGGATATTATTCGTGGGTGCCTTTGTAGGAGGCGAGCTGTACCTATCATGGATGCAATTCTTTCCAAGCCCTTTATTGCCTTTATTCTTTCTTTCTATTTCAAGGTCTAACTAGAGGACACTGCCTTGGCATGGTGACAGTGTTACCCACGAGTATTTTTGCAGAAATGATAAGTCTGGCTCGTGATGAGACCCCCTTTCCCTTGGCCATGCAACCAAGGGTCACTACCCTGGCATGGTAACCAGATAATGGTAATGTCATACTGCCAAATACCTATGAACATAATGGGATGGCTCATGATGAGACCCCCCATCCTCTTGGATAGGTCTTGTTTTATTATTTTTCTTCGGGTCCCTCTTGTTTCTTATCGAGAGGCTTTTTATTGTGTTCTCAGGGATCCTTGGGCGAGGCATCTCTAGGTTTTATTTCCTATGGATTTTATCTTTTACCAGCTGCTTTTACCTCCTAGGCCTTTAGCCCCTTCTTCCCACAGGATAAAGTGTAACCCCATAAATAGTTCATCCTAATATCCAGACTAGGGGAGTGGGAGAGATGGATAGGAGACAAGATGTAAAATGATAATATTGTGGGAGTGAACAATGGCTCTTCTAAATCCCCCCTGGTGGCTGACCAAAACCTATGGATACAAGTTTGCTAGGGCACCCCGTTAATCCCCCCAACCATGGTCAAGTGGGTTAGTGTAAGATCCAAGCATTTGTCAGAAATGTAAGGAACCTGATGCATATATCCGAAAGTTATAATGATCAAACATGACACATACCATGATACCTGGACCAATTACCTCATGGAGCAAGAGTCTTTTCCGATGCAAGTCCAAGTCGAAGGTGATGGATGTTGCTGTTGTTGACAGGATAGGTCTAATGAAGAAGAAGAAGGATGGGCCCTCCAGGGCCATGCTCAAGTCAATCCTGCTCTTGGTACTTCATGTATAGGACCTGTGGGCCTCGAGAAATGATCTCCTAGTTATCCCTAGAAATCGAGGATAACACTACCTAGACTAAAAATTTATTTTAGCGTCTCCTGTGGAGGAAAAAATAGTGAGTTTTTAGAAAAAAAAATTATGTCGTTGTTTGAGAGATTGGGGGTGTGAACCAATATCATTTGAATTAAGTGGGAGTGGATAACTCCTTCAATAAATAGTGGGATGTTTCAGAATCCCTTTGGAGGAAACCTACTTCAACCTCCACAATTCGAGATTAAATTATGTGAGTGAGTAGTGACTTTGTTTGTGAGAAAGTGATAAAATGTGCCAAATTTTTAATAAGTTAGGTGTCACCTTGTAGCACGTGGACTTCGTGTGGTCCTTACAAGTCTTGATTACCTATATTACTATATGCCATTGGTACAACCTTGCGGATATTTAAAGTCCCTAAAGAACTAGCATGTGGACATATTAGTCCTTACCAATTCTTTAAACTCCCTAATGTGATTTAATCTAAGAAAGCTTAAAAAACTATCCTAGATTTAAAGCATGTGGGCATGTATGGGCCCATTACAATAATATTTAAACTCCCCTAATGATGTAAACTAAGAAAGTAGCTTCAAAAAACTATCATAGTCTTTGCAACATGTGGGCATGTATGGGCCCTTACAAATTTAAGATGTTTTGAAAAGAAACTAAAAGGGGCCCTAGGGGGGCTTTGTCCTCTCTTAAATATTTTGTTTTTAAGGGAGATGAAATATTCCCTCAATCATTTTCATGATTCTCAATATCGCTCTATGGTGCGAGAGAAGAGAATACTCAATGATTGAAGTTTGATTTTTGTTCCCAATGCAAGTGTTTATATATGTGATGGAAAATGATATTAACTTAACTTTTACAATCAAAACAAGCCATCCATGTGGAAACAATGAAAGAAAAAAAGGAGAAATGTGGTTCTTTTTAACCCCTTAAGTGCTTATGTTTTGACTAACCCTTCACGTGGAGAGGGAATATAAGTGTGGTGCATTTACAAATTGCATATAATCAATATTCAGAAGGCTAGGGGCCTCCCAAACATCACAAAAAACTCTTACAATGTTGGATTTCTAGATAGGTGGGCGGGACCCAGTTTAGACAGAGGCACATGTGGCACCAATGCACATAGAAAAAAAGACTCGTTGGCACACCGTGCGCTTGGAAACACAGTTCTTTTTTGCGCACATTCTCTAGAGATGCGCCTGTGGCTGCAGAACCCACTCACATTCATATACGCGCTTGGGAATAAAATTTTAAATAAAATTCTCTTATTCCAGCTTTGAATTCATCTCTTTGTAGGTATGATTGGGTCAGTTATGATACCTGCAAGGTAAATAGATTAAAAATAAGTTCTCAAACAACCCAAATAGGGAGGAAATTGATACCTATTCCCCAGTACGGTCACCAATCTGTTGTATCCTTTTCGCCACTTGGATGAACAAAAGAGGGACACTTGCAAGTCTAGTTGGGTCAGATGAACAAGACATAAGTTATTGTATGAGTCAAATGACTCAATCACAATAAATAAACAAACAACTAAGCTAACAACAGCTAAATAAACAAAACTACAATGCATAAGGAAATTAGAACCAAAATCAATCAAATAATTGACCAATATTCATGCCACCAATGGAGAGATTATATTAGTGGGAAAACACCAAAGAAAAAGGGGGACTTGTGGATCCCCTCTTCCTCCAAGGGAGGGTTCTTGAGTCCCCTATGTGAGAGATCTTCTTACAAATGGAAAACTAGAAATTAAATGGTGAATAAATCCAAGCTCATTCCCTCAAGAGGTGAGGTGAATAGCTTAATGAGATGATGCTAGTATGCTCCAAGAAGGAAAGAGGTTCCTTGTAGGAGAATATAGGAAGCATAACAATAAAATGATATTATTGAATTCATAGTGCACCCATGGCCTCTTTTTATAGAAAATCTTTGAGTCATTATCCAATCGTTATTTAGTGTGAACAAGGGGCCCTTTAGGGCACCCTTAGGTCTTTGACCAACCCCCCACTTAGATTTAGTTCGGATTTGAGGGTCAAATCGATTTGGGAGTTGAACCAAAAGTGGGTGAGGGGATGACAATAACCATAAATGTTTCATTCTTAGGTGTGTGCGTCTTTTTTCATACACAGTCACGCATCGGGTGCATGTGTGCCTTTTTTATGTTTCTGACCTACACATGTGTGTGTGCTTCCTGTAGTGCTTCTGTGCATGTTAATTTTTTAAATTGTTATATAGTTTGTGCCCTTTGGAAATTCACTTTTGGGGATATGAATGAACTAATAGGTGTTTGGAGATGCTAGATTCCTGTAACCATTTGCGGACAAAATTTTAGTGATAACAATTGTCACATATTTTTAACTTAATTTCTTTTACAATAGAGCAATGAAAATTGAGGACAGGTGAGAGATGGGATGGTGGATGATATGATAATATGAATATAGACTTAGGTGTTTGTATACTTTGTGCTTGAATTGTGGATGAAGAGTAAATGATAATGATTTACAAAAGATACAATGTATGGAGTGGTTAATCATCAAGTTCCCTTGAAATTTTTAATGAATCAAAGAGAATTAAACCAATTTTACCTCAAGTTTACCTCAAGTTTACCTTCACTTTAATGCATGTTGAAGGTTGATGAAGTGTAAAATGAATGGGAGTACATGCTGGCTGAAACTGAAGATTAAGCAAAGAAAGACTAAGAGTTTCTAGATATCTAGGAGAGAGAGGCTAATGAGTGTTGATTTGCTGGTATTTCCTTCTGTCTCTCTTTTTCCCCCACGCCTACTGGTTTTCACGTCCTGATGAAAACAAAAATCTTATTAGCACATGCTTCTACAATAAATTGTTGCAAGTTGAAAGATTACTATGGGGAACTGGTGCATGTTGAATGAAGGCTAAAAATGAAGTATGCCAAAGATGAGAGTTGTTGAAAACATCATGTAAAAAGTACCTTTGAAAAGATTATATCTAAATAGAAAAGTACCTATTGGTTTATGTATTAATAGTATAATAATAGAAAAATCTAAAAGAAATAGACCAATACTATAATTGTCAGAGAAGAAATAAACATTGATGTTATGCTAAAGAAACAACCAAAACTTAGACTTTATTCATGCTTGTAAATTTGAAAATGAAATTTATTTTAAAATGTTACAAGCATAAAGGAAATTTCTAAATTACTTATTACATACGATTTCATCAATAATTAATAGTTTTATGCTCAAGAAACCATGTCAATTATGATGGGGGATTTTCCTCTCATCCTTAAAAAAAAATACATGAGGAGATAAGTGGCCTTTAATAAATGAGAAACCGATAGGAAACCAGTCATCCTTACTTAATTTCTCAGAGAATTTCTTATCATTCAAGTAATATTGATAAAGTTCACATTTTATTTTATTAGACTCCTACACTTATTGGTCCCACTCCTAGGAAAATGACATCCTAGATATGAACGACAGGGTCTTAAGACCATCTTTTAGTTTGTTTGTTTGTTAGTTTGTCCATGACAAGTGGGACTAACCTATGGCTAAGAAATTGTGACTCAGGGGCATCTAAGCCATCAAAATCACCCAGGGATCGAACCCGGCATGAGCCACACTAACCCTTAACATGGTTGGATTTCTTGTCTTCGTAGGTTTCGAACCAGTGACTTAACATCATAGAGCGTCTTAACAACACACTCTGTCACCGACTGTCCTACACCTTGGGGATAGTCGGCTTTGATCCACATGGGGGTGGGATTTGAGCCACTTATGTGTGAATGGGTCACGATACCATTTACTATGGTATCGTTGGGTGAAACCACATGTTTGACCACTACCTCAAGGTGTTCCCATGGCTCTAGGTAAATCCCTCATGAGAATTGAACCTTGCCCAATGGTTTAAAACTCCTCGCGTTCCACCATTGGATCCAAAACCTTTGGGATCAAAATTTGAAGGACATGGGGGTGGTCTTTGATCCACTTATGTGTGCATGGGGTATTAATACCATCTTAGGGACATTCTCAAATGGAAATTAGATGAGGTTCATTATCATTTTGTTCAACCATGCATGCTTCTTCTTAAGGATTTACACAAGTATATTGTTCATATGGATAAATATAGATTAGGAATAGTAAAAGATATCAAAGTCATAACCCATTTCTAGAAAGCCTATTCAGTACCCCAATGGGGTAACTTTGACATCTAAAAAAAATATCATCCCCCAACAGAATGCCCCATTTCCCATGAGCATGTTCATACCCTGATGGATTTTCCTAGTCATACCATAGATCGATACCTGCTTCTATTAGACCTTTTAAGTATCCTAACATGTTAGCGTCTTACATCCATTTTCCATCAAAGGCTCTTATCCAAAACTTCACCCTTAAGAACAAATTTCATAGGTTGGTTTTGCATGGGTGAATGTAGGAGCATCTTTGAAAACCTTTTTATGGGATGGGATGGCATTAAGTCGGAAGATATTTGACATATTGCCCATAAAATATTGTTCGCATGAAAAATAGACTTATGAATTTAGATTATTCCAAAGACATATCATGGTTAAATTTACTTAATGTGTGGTGGATGAGGGCCATAAGAGAATGACCTAAAGGTGCCTCTAGCCCATACATTCATCTTCTTCATATAAGAGTGTGTTCCCTCACAAGTAGAAGTTCCATTCACTCTCCTACTAGTATTTGATAAGAATGCTTGAATAAAAAGTTTTGATATGAAACTAGGATGTACAAGTTACTTCTTGGTATCACTATATAGACCTTAAATATTTTTTAAATCCCCATAATATTTTAAATATTAGGATTTATGAGAAATTGTTATTATTAATAGTCATAAATCTATATGTAATAAGAAGAATAAATAGCCTAAGTTGTTTTGGTTTTTGATGTTATATCACCAATATTATCTTCATATAATTTAACTTATTGAGAATAAACATGAAAATATGTTGCATTTATTTAGAACTAAGTTAACTAAAATGCAAATTTTACTCTACCCTATCTAAGAACAAGAAACCATATTTCACATGTCAGAATATTTCCAATGAAGCTATGTGTGTAACATAACTATGAATATATTCACATTCAAGTTTGAACAATCTAGTTTAATAAGTACGTGAACATGAGGAACCAATTGATTTGAATGATAGGATGTGAAAAATTGTCGAAGAAGAGAGTGGTGGTTCAATATGGTTGTCGTCTAGAACCAATGTTCGATAAAGTCATAATGTTCTTGGTTCACTTCCTCATTTAGAAAAATTTGCATGTCTCCCTCTATCATGCCATGCATATAATATTCTTTCAAACGCCTAGTACCATTAGTGCATACAAGATCTTCGGAAAGGCATATTAGGAACTCCTTGATCTTAGGTTTTAATGGTGGTTCTCCATCATATGTGGTCCATGATTCTTTAGTCTCCTCTATTGGTTGGAAAGGGTGATTACATAAGGCTTCTAGATATTCTTGTGGATGTGACTCATTGAACTCTTGTTCTTCAATGACTTCCAGAGAGACATATAGGTTCATGAATATTGTCAATATTTTCTCTTCCTGGGAGGAAAAGATTGATATCCCAGTTGTTGCTAGGATTTGAGAGAGTTCTTCCAAACTCTTGATCATCCTTGAGTTTCTGATGATGGTTGATGGGTCTTGTCTCACACATGGATTAGTGCATGGGGTTCTTACAACACCCAAAAGAAATAATTAGAAATAGAATCCTAAAACAAATGAATGGGAACCTATTACAAAATAAAAAATATACCACACTTGTAGAAAAGAGAAAACATTGATGTAAAGGAAAGTAAACACACTTGCAGAAAAAATAACACTCATGTAGGAAAACAAACACACTTGCAGGAAAACAAACACACTTGCAGAAAAGTAAACACACTTGCAGGAAAATAAACACACTTGCATGAAAGGGAACAATGAGGCTTCAGAGAAACCCCACCAAAGTGGAATCACAGGCTCTACCCTCACATCTTACCATACTTTCTCCTCCCCCTACATTATGTAATTTAAAATGAAGACTACCTACCTAGACTTTTAATCCCTTTAGCACCTCCCCAACAATGACACCAAAAATGCGGGGCTAAATATATGCATTATTAATTCCCAATATTAAATTATTAACTATAGAGTCGTAGACTTAAAGGTTCAAGCACATGAAATGCAAGATTGGAGCCTAGTCTAGCCTATTGTCGGCAAACCACTCTTTATTTCAATAAACAAAATATACAAGCGAGAATGATTTCAATTGACTGGAAATAAACTAATCACCTTGGGATGAAGCCCACCATGGGGAGGCCATATCTCATGAGCTAGACCCTTAATCTGTCCTTTGGTGATTGAAGCTATGTGAAATTAAAGTGCAAGGAACCAAAATATAGAAAATAAAACCAAGTGCGGTAAATAAAAGGGAATTAAACTATTTGAAAACCAATCTAAAGAAAAAAATAATCAAACAATTAGGAAATGAAATCTAAATTCAAACTATTCAAATGAATTTTCCTCAAAAAGACACACCCAATAATGGAAAGTGAAGTTATAGATATAGGTGATGAAGTGCATGAAACAAAACTCAAAAATTAAACATGGAGTGCAGGAACAAAGTACAGTGCAGGAACATAATGCAATGTAGGAACATAATGTAGTGCAGGAATATAATGCAATGTGTTAGGCCCTTCATTTTTGAGAAAGAATTGTGCAAGTTTTGAATAAGCATGAGTCGTGCAAACTTCATCAGAGGCTGAAAGGAAAAATAACATAAAGTAGTTGCAGATGCTAGCGTAACACCACCTAAGCAACAAACATTTGCAACAGAATGAGAAGGCGAGCCAGCCGAACAGGAAAACATAACCTAGCTATATATAGGACTGAATATAATTGTAAAAGGGTTGGTTAGGTTGGGTTGATGTTGTTTTCGTTCATTCAGTTTGTTGGTTCACTCATTCATGAGTTGAGTGGAGTTGGGTTGAGTCATGTCTATCATATTCGCCCAAGGTTTTGGGATTAGTCATTGCTACCTGTTGTAAGTCAAGAAGAGGAGAGTCTGAATTAAAAGAGACCTATCAGTTGGGGAGTTATAACTCTGTGGCTGAGGCCTAGAGCTAAGAGTATTTACTGAATATCTCTATGTAATTCTGAGTCTGTAATGCAAGAAAGATATCAAAGATAATATGATAAAGGAGAACCAAATTTTCAAAATAGGATGTGTCTTTGTATGTTTACTTGTGCATTACATTGTTCCTTTATGTTTTATGAGTTTTGTTTACTGGTTCTATGCTTAAAGAGCTATTCATAATGTAAGTAGGTCCAATTATTATAGTTAGATGTTTCAGATCTAATGTTTCTCTTATGCAAGAACAGGAATGAGTTCTGGATGATCTATGGATTCTCTTTGGTATTTTCCCTACCCTTCCCTATCTTTTTGTCTCAGCAACGCTTTGGGTGAGACTTATTCTCTTCGAAGGAGATGAAAATGCCATTGCTATAGAACACACGGTACCTTTTTTTAGTAACTTGAGAAGAAACTTGGTCTGATCAAATCCACACCAACAAAATGGTTTCGTTGCCGCGACCCATATTAAAATGGAACCTATAGGAAGAATGCTACTACTGATCCATAGATCTAGCATCGATCAATGGTGGGAAAGAAACTGTGACACCTTCACATGGAAAGAAGAGGAACTGAGAAGAAAATTATGGGAACTACTAAGGAAACAATCTTTTACTCGGAAAGATCAAGTGACTAGTACGAGATTTTCTGGGTTAAATTCCCGGAAGAATTTTTTAACTGGATCAATAGACTCCAAGAAGCTCCAGATTTCCAGGGATGGGTCAAGAAGATCTATGCGTGGGATACTGACAAGTTAGTATCACTCCACAAGATGGATTACCTAGTCACAAGAGCTATGGATTTCTGGGTTAGCACCACGATAGAAGGATACATAATCAAATTCACAGCTAAGAACCACCAGTATTTCTCGTGAGCAGAGAGAATTTTCAAGAAAGGCGCAAGGGGAAGACTGTTAAGAGAGATCCACTTGTGGATTAAGAATTTCTTGTTGGATGAAGGGATGTTGATTATATCCCCGACCGAGATGGCAACATAAACACCCTCACTTGGGGTAGGGCGAGACGGGGTGAAATTCATGGCATGAGAAAGGGGAAGGGTTCTTTGAAAAATGGGGGGGAAACAACAAGAAACAGATTTGAGAGATGAGTGAGCCTTGAAGAGATCGACAATAGTTGAAAAATGGTGGTGCGGAAAGATCAAGAAAGACGAAAGACAATTTGAAAATCTTAGGAAAGAAGGAGGATTGGGAGAAATAGAGGAATGACAGGTGGAAGAACTCCATAGGATGAAAAGACAAGAACGACTGGCCAGTCAAAGATTAAATGAGAGAGAATCAAGGAGAGAAAGAAGTCCCCAGGAGGTGGGAAGAGAAGGAGGAAGCGAATATGTAAGAGAGGAGGAAGATGGCATGAATATTGGAGGAGAAGGAGAATATTCAGCCATGATAACAGGAGAGATCGGGAATCTAGATGAAGAGATCATCCCAGTGGAAGCTAACAAGACCCCCCAGATCAAATAAATTCACCCCGAAGCCAATGGAACCAACCCTAGATCACCCTTATCCCAAGTGCCTTCTATACAAGCAGTAAGTTCGATACTACCTTCTAATACAGTTCTGTTCCAGTACAATTAGTTAACCAGTCACAACCAGGAAGTGAAACTACAGGGAGGATATTGGGATCCCCTGGTAGATTGCAAGAAAGACCATTAGGGTTCATACTGATATGAACAACAGGATCAATAATGGCCAGCCATGTGGGAGGGTCAACTACTCGATACCCAGAATTTTGGGGTAAGGGAGATGAAGACGTTGAACAACATTGGTTCTTGTGCGAAGTCATCTGGAGATCTAGAGGGATATCGGATGCGAACAAGTTGGTTGAGTTCCAGACTAACTTGAGGGGTCACGCTCTCAAGTGGTACATGAATATCATTGAACCAGGAGTACCAGGGACGCAAGGTCAAGCGTTCACACTTGGCCAGGTACGAACGAGGTTTATAGCAGAGTTCAAACTACCTCAGTCAGAACAATAGGCTCTGTCTAGGTTGCGTGAGATCCAACAGAGGGAAGGCGAATTAGCCTGGGAGTTTACCCAAAAGTTTAAAGATTCCATAGGGAGGTTGGCACATCCAATCGACGAAGAACATCAAAGGGAGTGGTACATTCAGGGACTGCTACCTCTGACTTGGATTTCGCTAACGCAATAGTGGATTGCCACACTAACAGACGCCTTGGAACAATCAATGAAGATCGAAGACATGGAGGGATACCATAGGAACCTAAGAGTAACCTGACCCCCAGTAGATGTGAATTTAGCACAACTACAAGGGAAGATATCAAAACTTACAAAAAATATTCAATAGCTGACGATACCCAGACTAGGATGACCACAAGTTTGGTGCACGAGATGCTATATAAAAGGTCATTTGGTGAACGAATGTCTAGGAATAAGGGGGGTGGGACCTCCTCAGTGTCTGACTGTAACCCCACCAGTATCCACAGGAGGAGTAGCATAAGTATCGACAAACTCACCATTCCATCATCCCTCCCCATATCACACTTTCCCAGGATGCCAAGCAGCACCAATAGTGGAATATTTTGAGATCTGTCGAACCCTTGGGCATGGACCGAGACAGTGCCCCATCATGCATAAATATTCGACAGTACCAAAAAAAGTACACTATGAGTTATGTGCATCCACCACACATACTACCAATCAATGTAGAGCATTGGACACTCTTGCAGACAAGCTAGACCGAACAACATTCAGGGTGAATGAAAACCTGTAGGGACTAGGAAGAGGTCGAGGAGGTGGAGTTGGAGGAGACTTCAGAGGAGGGAGAATAGGGTAAGAGGACTGAGAAGATGTTACAACTGTGATGAACAGGACTTGGCTAGAGATTTCCCTCATCCAAGACGACCATGGTGCTCTCATTGTAGATCTGGATACACAACTGAAGAATGCCCAGAGCTAATCGCAAAGTGGGAGGATAGAGCACAAAAAAGAGGAACTAACCTCATCAGTTCATAAATCAAGAGGATTTCTAAGGGACAATTACCAAATCTTAACATTGTCACTTGAGGAGGAGAAAAGATAGGAGCTTATGTTGATACTCTACCTCAGATTCAGAAAGAAACACCTAAAGAAGACATGTACGACCCCATAAAGAAAAAAATATTCTTTAAATATGCCATAGAATTATTCCAGAATATTCCTAATCATAAAATGCAAGAGAACCCCCCTCATCCTATTGTATACCCTAAAATGGCACAAATCCCTGCTTCACACCCTACACCCAGAAACCCTGTAGGCATACCAAAATAACATGACAACCTCAAAACGCAGTTGACCTATGGTTTCAATTATTCTCTAACATTATGGGGAATGATCAATTGACAGATAAGTTGTGCAATGCATTGTGCCTAGTCCTAGGGGATGAAGAAACCTCAGAAGAAAGGATTCAGGCTAACCTTCCTGAGAAGAGTACTTAGAGAGTTCAACGAAGAAAAGTAAGAACTGGAAAAGAATTCTGACTAGTAGCCCAATTAGATGACTTCAAAATTAAAGACATCATGTTGGATCTAGGGTCAGATGTGAACATTCTTCCCAAGAAGACTTGGGAAGCATTAGGAAAACCAAGACTGACCTATTCCTCAATTCAGTTAAGAATGGAAAACCAATACTGTATCTTTCCCATAGGAAGATTGGAGAATGTGGAAATTGATGTACAGGGAGTAAAAACAGTGGCTGACTTTGAAGTCATTGAGATCATGGGAGACAAGGACCCCTACCCTGCACTACTTGGCATCGACCAAGCCTACGACAATTATGCAGTAATTGACCTAAAGAAAGATACCATGACTTTTGAAGCTGAGGGAATCAAGGTAGTTCAACCTTTAGATCCATACATAGGACCCAGGTACACAGAACCAACAGACAATAATATGGAAGGAGAAGACCTAGACCAACTATACACTGTAATAGCTGGGACAAGAAACTATTATATAAACCCCACTGTGGATGGATCAATAAGCTGGAAAAGTATCCAGTCAACAGATGAAGATTCAGAACTGGATTTTGATAGTTGGAAACAAGGTTTGCATGAAATATTCTAAAGAAGATGCACAAATATCAGAATGACTAGATGGGTTGGGACTGAATTCAGAGAACACCCAATATACGATGGCACCTCAGATCTAGGAATTTTTTTGTAGAATATGGAAGAAACTACGGGAGAAGATCAAAGAATCTCGGTACTAGACATAGCTTTTCAGAACACCCCCGCCAGATGGTGGGCTACTCATAAATATGCAGCCAGAACTTGGGACGAGGTGAAGCAAGCCCTCATGTACAGGTTCTGGAATAAGGAGCAACTAGAATCAAAGATGTAGATGGATCTCCACGTTGCGTAACTATTCAGTGGAGAATCGGACCCTAGGATACACATTCAACAGTGCATGGCATAGTGGCAGGCTGCGGAGATACGATCTCACTTCTGGGTTAAGTTATTCCCCCATTCTCTAGGCCCAATCATGAAATCTTGGTTTATACATGAGGAAACCAGATGACAGACCTACGGTTGGTAGGAACTGGCAACTCAATTTTTCAAAGACATCTCATTTACAGGTAAGTACCCCGAGCTTGAACTAGTCCTACAAAATATTAAAGAACTTCTTTTTATAGCCAATAGTAATAATAGATCAGATCGTGTAGTATGTCCCAAGCATACCCAAGAACTTCAGAGTAAACCCCACTTACCCATGATTGAAAAGCCTGTAGACTGCTATCAGATTAGCAAATCTTTAGAAATCCTAGACGAATTAGAAGAACTAAGAAACCTAGCCATCAAAGAGACTGAGGGGAATAGAGAAATCCAAAAAACCATACCTAGACAACATAGGGACCGAAGAGCAACCCAAAATAACTTTGGTGGGCGATTACTGGGATGAGCAAACCGGTCAGGAAATACAGAGTTTACTGCGGGAATACGAAGATTTGTTTCCAAAGACTTTTTCAAAATTGAAGGGAATCAAAGGAGTTTTGGGAGACATGAAGATTGAGTTAAAACTAGGATCCAAGCCTATTAGACATAGGCCATACCATCTTAACCCAAGAATAAAAGAGAAGGTTAAGAAGGAGATTGATAAAATGTTAGAAGAAGGTTTCATTTTTCCGGTAGAAGAAACATAATGGGTCAGCCCCATAGTCATTCAAAGTAAGAAAGACATTGAGGATATTAGAGTCTGTGTGGACTACAGAAGCCTCAACTCTGCCTGTGTGCATGACCCTTTTCCATCACCCTTTACCGATGATATCCTAGAACAGGTTGCAGGGAAGGAAGCATACTCATTTACATATGGATTCTCAAGATGCCATCAAGTTAGGATTGTTGAAGAGGACAAGAGAAAAACCACCTTCATTACCAAATGGGGATATTTTTCATACAATGTGATGCCATTTGGTTTAAAGAATGCCCCTGTAGTTTTCTCTAGGATTGTGATAGCAACCTTTAGAGAGTTCATTCACAAGTTCATAGAAGTTGATATGGATGATTGGACAATATATAGTCTGGTTAAGGAACATGTCGCATTGGTAAGGATAATGTTTGATAGATGCAGAGAGTTACAAATATCATTAAATCTCAGGAAGTGTATCTTCTGTGTGCCACATGGAAATTTGTTGGTCCACATAGTCTGCTGAGAAGGAGTATTGGTAGACCCAGCTAAATTTGAGGCAATTAGAAATATGACGCCACCTACAAGTATTAAACAGTTGTGCTCCACACTTGGACATACATGCTACTATTGCAGGTTCATTCAAAGATATGCCAACATTATTGGACCTTTGGAAAACCTCTTGAAAAAGGATGAAACGTTCCAATGGACTCCCGAATGTGACAAAGCATTTGAAACACTCAAGGAGAAACTCATTACAGCATCGATTCTGATATTCCCAGACTAGGAGAAGGAATTTCACGTCCATGTGGATGCTTCAGGAATTGCCTTGGGATCTATCCTAATGCAACCTGGAGATGGAGCTATGGATCACCCTATCTACTTTGTGATTTAGAATCTATCGCAAGCATAACACAACTACAGAACGACATAATGGGAAGGATTAGCAATGATCTATGCTTTGCAAAAATTTAGACATTATATGTTAGGGTCTCATTTCAAATTATTTACTAGTCATTCAACATTAAAATACCTAGTTAACAAACCTGTGTTGGAGGGAAGAATTTGCAGATGCCTCCTGTTATTTCAGGAATTTTCCTTTGAAGAAATCATTAAATCAGGATGATGAAACATCAGACCTGACCATCTATCCAGACTAGAGTCAGGAGAAAGTGGTGGAGCAGTGAATGCCTAGCTCCTAGATGAAGATTTATTCAGGATCGAGGCCATACCAGAATACCTGGAGGACATAGCAATATTTCTCAGCACAGGGGCATGCCTTCAAACATATTCCACAACTCAGAAAATCCATATGGTCGTCAGAGCAGCATATTATCAGCTGATCACTGGGCAATTATATAAACTAGGACTAGACAACATCCTAAGTTGATGTGTCCTAGATCATGAAAGGAAGGATATACTCTAGGAATGCCATAGTGGAATTGCAGGAGGCCACGTAGGAGGAAAGGGAACGACACATAAATTTCTACAGGCAAGACTTTGGTGGGAAACATTTTTCAAGGATGCAAAAGCATATGCTAGATTGTGTGATGTTTGTAAATGGGTGGGAAAACCGTCACGTTGAGATGAATTACCACTACAAGGAGTTAGAGCTCTATAGGCATTTGAGAAATGGGTACTTGACTTCATTGGGCCAATCAACTCCACAGCCAAACACTCAAAGGTAAGGTACATCATTACCACAACTAACTACCTTACTCGTTGGGCCGAAGCAGCGACGGTACAGGAATGTTCAACGAATACAACTGCCAAGTTCATTTTCGAGAATATCATTACCCGCTTTGGATGTCCCAAGAGTCTAACCAGCGATTAGGGAGCTCACTTCATTAGAAACACTATAGCAACACTTACCGCTGAATTTTTGATTCAACATCATAAGAGCAGTCCATACCACCCACAGGCCAATGGAACAGTCGAAGCCTTCAAAAAAATTCTGGAAAAGGGACTAACAAAGGTCTGTTGCGCAAACCGAGAGAACTGGGACGATATGGTTACAGCGGTACTATGGGCCTACAGGAAAACCATGAAGAAAATCCATAGATACACACCATTCCAACTTGTTTATGGGAAAGAGGAAGTGGTGCCTGCAACGTTCATCACCCCAAGTTTGTATATTTCACAAGCCACATGTATGACAGATAAAGAATCAGTGGCGCAGAGACTTGCGGAGCTACAAGAACTCGAAGAAACTAGATTTCTGGTAGACTTCCATCAGTCAGTTGAAAAGGAAAGATAGAAAGATTGGCATGACCGCCACATTAAAACCAAGGTATTTACACAAGGGGACAAGGTGTTACTCTATGACAACTGATACGAGATGCACCCTGGCAAGCTGCATATGCACTGTTTGGGACCCTTCATAGTTGCGGAGATCCGACCATCAAGAGCAGTCTGACTCACACAACTAGATGGTGTGCTACGACTGGAATGGGTGAATGGTGCTCACCTGAAGCTCTACCTATATCGAAATTGAGAAGAAGGAAAGTCGCTCCAATCCAATGAAGCTTGTACAATAGTTAGATTTAAGTTTTATTTTCTTTCTAATTTTTTTTGTAAATTCCTATAATAATGTCCATGTGCATAGTGTTGCGCCATAACACATAGTTCAATTTTTTTTTAAGTGTTGGTTGATACAGAGCTAATGACTGAGCAGTATAGAACCTGAAGTATGGAAAA
>ML824288.1:53245-67975 GCA_009831015.1 Picea engelmannii | reverse complement strand
TGACAACCTGGTGCCAGTCAAACTCCAGGCCCCTTTTCCCCAGGTTATCACCAATAACCCAAACTACCCTTCCTGGAAACTTTGCACTTGCCAGATTTGACAAGGTTGTTGAATGACCCTATCTGTCACGATCCGCGTTGGCCTCTTATGTTGAAGAAGTTTCCTTGGGACATCCCAAAGTTCAAAGCCAAGCCTAACGAAGATCCAGGAGATCACGTGACTACCTTCCATCTTTGGTGCTCATCTAACTTGTTGAAAGATGACTTCGTACAATTGCGATTGTTTCAACGTACTCTCATTGGGAGTGCCGCGAAATGGTACATTGAGCTCGATCACTCAAGATACTCTTCCTTCGACGAACTGGTGATGGCTTTCCTAAACCATTTCTAGTTACTTGTGAGATACGACGTTGACACATAGCTTCTTGCCAATTTTGAACAGACAACAACGGACCATATCTTTGATCACATCCGAGAATGGAGACGTCGGAAGAGTTTAATTAAGGTGCCAGTCCCACCAGCATTCCTGCTTGAGTGGTTCCTTAAGTATTTGGTCCCACAGTTATCCAAAGACGTCACGACTTCGGGAGTATTCTTCGAAGAAGACGCCATCATGAGAGCTCAACAATTTGAGCTCATCTATTCTCAATCCAGTTTATTATACAACATCTTGCCAGATGCGCCACACTCAATACTTGATAAAACTAGACAAAGAGTTGGACCACATGCCGATGGTATTGTTGGTTCAACACAAACAAATCCCACTGAGCAATTGACGAAGCAGTTGCAATAGTTATCTATAAAACACACAGCGGCCAGCCAAACTACTACTTTGGCTGCTCCCCCTACCAAAATGTCGGAGGTACACATAGTGCAATCGACTAACCCAAAGGCCACCCAACAGCCTGAAGGAAAGAAAAAAAAATGAAATAAGGGTAGGGGGATAAAAAACCTATCGATAATGCTACCAAGGACAACACTGAGAAACAAAAGACGAGGTATCCATGCAACTTGTGCGCGGAAGATCACCCGACCCATCTATGTCCTCGGCTTGCAGAAGCCCAAAAGTTTGTGATGCAACAACAACCTGCTGTGTTGACCAATCCATTTCAACAAGGGAAAAATCTAATCCAAGCCTCTATAAGCACGAAAGGGGGCAGCCAAGAACCCTCTCCATCGATGAACAACCCTGCATCCACGAATGTATATATGGTGAGGAGTGATGCTTTTATATCGACTAGAGCGCATGACTATAGTAAACCAAGCACTTTTGAGAAGGGTAAAGAAGCTGAACTCCCATCTCTTCCTCTACAGATTGAGAAGACGCTGGGTGAAACAATGACACACATTCCAAAAGGCACATTCAAAAAAGATTCTCATAACCCAAATGCAAGGGTTGCCCAGAACTACTATGTGGTGGAAGATTTATCACAAACCCCTTGTGAGATGTCCGCTTTGGATGTCCTCCAAAGCTGCCCTTCCCAGAGGAAAGCCTTGTTAACCACTTTAGGATCTACCGAGACTTGTAATCCGGGTACAATCATGCTGGATACAACTAACTTAAAACCTCGTCTACCTTACCACGTAGCATTTCAGATAGTAGTGGCTTATCCCATGAAATTTTTTACTCAGAATATCTTCCGCACGGTGGTTGATGAGGGAGCCTCGACATGCGTTATGTCGTTGGTATGTTGGAAGGATGTTGGCTAGCTCGTTTTGTCTCCGTCACCTACTCTCCTCACCGCTTTCGATGGTCATTCGTTCCGACCACATGGTATCGTTCCTTCTTTCCCAATGCATTTAGGAGGGAAGACCGTGTGTGTTGAAGTAGAGGTAGTTGATGCTCCCCTCGACTATAACCTCTTGTTAGGAAGGAGTTGGACTTATTCCATGCAAGCAGTGGTTGCTACAGTTTTTTGGGCCTTGTTGTTTCCACACGAGGGCCAGATAGTGACCATCGATCAATTGTATTTCTCTAGACCCGACCCTGCATTGGGGGTATCCACGGTCCCGATGATTGATAATCCTCAACCAGGTGTCGTCAACATAGGGGTTGGTTTGTACCCATCTTTGATGGGTACCTTCGATTATCCATCCCCTCAAGGCGATATCAAGTTTATATCCAATCACCATAAGGTTGAGATTTTTCAAGTTTCGTCATTCCGCATGACTTACTTCGATGATCCGTGGATACTTCCTTCCCCATCGACCACGATGGATGGGACAGAGCACCCAGGCATGTCCATGCCCTTGTCTGCAGCTGAAGTAGCGTACTCTTTAGTCCAACAAACTTCAGCCCACACTGATCTAGCTCTTGCACAAAAGTTCGATCCACTTCTAGAGCTTATTTGGGCTCAGGGTTCTCTCACTCACACCGATTCATTAGACTTAGTCTTGCCCTGTGATGAAGCAATAATTGAAGCAATGACTAGTCCAGATAAACCCTGGGAAGATCTTCATCACAAATCATACTTCTTCCCAGAGTTAAGCCGAATTGAATCGGGAGAATTCACCATGACTATGATGGGAGATCGGTCTTGTCCTATTAATCCCTTAGATACACATGAGGTTTATGCTGAGGGTAATATGGAAACTATCAATGAAACCTTACCGATCAACATCTCCCAAAACCCTGGCATCGTGGAGAATGTCTTCATCGGAGATGACTGCTCTCCCAAAGAGATTCAAATCTACACAGATCTTTTTAAAGAATTTCACGATGTTTTTGCCTGGTCTTATGAGGAAATGCCAGACATCAATCCAAAAATAGTTGAACATGAAATCACAATGTATCCAGATGCCAAGCTTGTTCGGCAGAAACTTCGTCCAGTTAACCCCAAGAAAACAACAACCATTCAGGTTGAGGTTGAGAAATTGCTAAAAGCTGGTTTTATCTATCCTATCCATTTGACCCAATGGGTGTCAAACCCCGTGCCGGTCAATAAAAAACAAGGCACAATTCGTGTATGTATAGACTTCCGTGATTTGAACAAGGCCTATCCCAAAGATAATTTTCCCACACCTTTCATCGACCAGATCATTGATGAATGTGCGGGTTGCGAAGCCTTTTATTTCATGGACATTTTTTCGGGATATAATCAAATACAAATCAAACCCGAAGACCAACACAAAATGACATTCATCTGTCCATGGGGTACATTCGTGTATCGTAAAATGCCTTTCGGTCTCAAAAATGTTGGAGCCACCTTTTAGCGAGCCATGTATTTTGCTTTCCATGACCTCAAGCATATAGTCGAGGCTTATTTAGATGATTTATCATCTTGATCTCGCAAGAGAACGGATCATCCCACACACCACCAACTTATCTTCGAACGTTGTCACTACTTTCGGATTCGCTTGAATCCAAACAAGTGCAGTTTTTGCATAATGTCAGGACAATTTTTAGGTTTCATAGTGTCAACAACAGGGATCATGGTCGATCCTCTCAAGGTTGAGGCAATAATTCAGTTGCCCCCCCCACGCACAATCCTTCAACTTCAGAGTCTACAGGGCAAGGTGAATTTTCTAAGACGCTTTATCGCTAACTACGCCGAGATCACCAAGGGCTTCATGCGCTTACTTAAAAAAGATGTTCCTTTTTATTGGGACGATGCCGCTCAACGCTCTTTCACCGCATTGAAACATGCACTCACAACTGCCCCTCTGCTCCGGCCACCTAACTATAACAAGGATTTCCTATTATATCTGGCTGCAACAGAGTGAACCATTGGCATGGTCTTAGTTCAGGAAGATGATTTGTTCTCAGAATATGTCATCTATTACCTGAACCGAGGCCTCATAGGACTGGAACTCAATTATTCTCATATCGAAAAACTTGCGTTGGTAGCAGTCCATGCTGTTCAATGGTTCCGTCATTATGTTCTGTTTCGCAAGACCACCATCATTGTTGTCATGAATCCATTTCAGTACATGTTGACACGACGAGTAATAAGCAGAAAAATCAGTAGATGGATAGTCATCCTCCAGGAGTTTGAATTAGATTTCGTTTCAGTGAAGTCCAAAAAGTCACTGGTCTTCGCAGAACTTACTTCAAAACTTCTGGTTGAGTCAGGTGATCTTGTGCCTGAAGAGTCACCTATTAGAGGAGATATGTTTTTGATCACCTCTTCGGATCCCTGGTATGGAGATATACTTATCTATCTCTAGACTTTGAAGTGTCCCACCACTGCTTCTCGTGATGAGCGTCGACGCATATGCCATCAGGCTAAGAATTATCTCATACTCAATGATACATTGTATCGGAGAGGTGTAGACTGCATCCTATGCCGATGTCTCACTCACGAAGAAGTGGTTCTCGTGCTTAACGATTTCCATACCAGAGCTGGTGGCGGTCATTTGTCTGGGTTGGCAAAAACCCAAAAGATTCTACAAGTAGGTTACTTCTGGCCGACACTTATCAAAGATTGTATCGAGTCAGTCAAGAAGTGCCATCTATGCCAAATCTTCTCTCGGAAGATGAGGGCAGATCCCGCTCCCATGTTTCCTATCATCACAGTTGGTCCCTTCACCAAGTGGGGGATTGATTACACTACATGCAACCCTCCTTCAACAAGGGGACACCGCTATATCATCGTAGCTACAAACTACTTCACAAAGTGGGTTGAAGCTATGCCAATGTTTAAAGATGATGGAGAGACTGCAACTCTCTTTTTATTCAATGAGATAATAGCAAGGTTCGACATCCCAAGATAGATTGGCACTGACCATGGCAGTCACTTTCAGAACCAGATGATGACCAAGTTAACGTCAAAGCTTGGGTTACAGCAGGACCATTCATCACCCTACTACCCCCAAGCAAATGGTCAGGTG
The DNA here is from genome assembly GCA_009831015.1 of Picea engelmannii. Lineage (NCBI taxonomy): Eukaryota > Viridiplantae > Streptophyta > Pinopsida > Pinales > Pinaceae > Picea > Picea engelmannii. The sequence continues at coordinate 63,146 of ML824288.1, read as the reverse complement.
GAAGCTGTGAACAAAACTCTTAAGACCATTCTATGGCGAACGATCAACTCAGCCAAGTCAAATTGGCATTTGATGTTATACTCGACATTATGGGCTTACCGAACATCTGTTAAGACTGAAATTGGTTTCTCACCTTTCCAACTCGTTTACGGGATGGAGGCAGTCTTGCCTATTGAATGTCAGATCCCGTCTCTAAATTTGGCAATACAGTTATTGCCAGACACTTCTCCACTTGAAGAACGGTTAGTATACCTTGAGCAGCTCAATGAGCAGTGTCGTGATGCGGCCCTAGCCAACGAGGCTCACAAACATAAGGTCAAGTGTCAGTATGATCGGTCCGTTCGTCCTCGGATTTTCTCTGAAGGCAACCTTGTCTTGGTCTATGACCAAGATAAGGACCCCCTGGGGGCAGGAAAATTCAAACCCATGTGGTTCGGACCTTTCATCATAAAAGAGGTTTTAAAAAAGGGCGCTTATTATCTGGTTGACTTTGAAGGGAATGCTTTGGAAGAGCCTAGAAATGGGCTCTACCTCAAGAAGTATTACTCATAGGCAGGTCACTGTGGGTAACTTTTTGTAACATATGTATAGTCTTTGTACTATTACTTTTTAGTTTCTTTTAGTGTTATGGACATGTCGTTGATGTTATATTTTGTCACTGTGGCAGATGTCAAGTGATTCTGAGGTATTCGTTGGGTATGCAGACGATGCTAGTCGACACACTCATAGGCTTGCCTCCACAACTTGGGTAATCTTTACACCTCAAGGCCAGTTATTATCTTCTGGAGGTATACGCTTAGGTGACACCACTAATAATGTCACCGACTATAGTGCAGTTATCGAGTTGCTTTGTGATGCTTTGTCATTGGGTATCTCTCATCTCCGGGTCTATCTCGATGCTCAACTGGTTGTGTCTCAGTTAAACAGAGTATACTGGGTTCATGATCCAAATTTACACCGACGATTCCTTAGGGTACGTCTCTTAGAATGAAACTTCGATTATATTACATATTTTCATGTTCCTAGGAGATTAAACCAAGTTACAGATACTCTAGCTAATCAAATTTTAGATTGGCATCTTGCACATATATGAAAGAAAATTCACATAAACATGTAAATACATTTTTTGCACACATGATCCATAAGACACAAAAGACCAAAGAAAAAAAAACCATATATAATATCATAAAGTAACCAGAGTACACCGATGGACGCAAGCACCTAAAAAATAGGACCAATAACGAGTCACAGGGCTTATGCCCTCAAAAAATATATACAAGTAGTACTCGTGGCACGTCAAAATGTCTAGCTAAATTCAGGGCCTGTGGGCCCTATTATACTGATCCACAGCGTTGGCTAAACGCTGAAACAACCGGACCCATGTCCGTGGTGCCCCCACTACATGAGGCTACATAGATGGTGACAGGTCCTCAATCTCTACCATCGGGACCATGCGAGTGAGCGCAGTAAAGTTACGCTCGACTTGCCTCAATACCCTCTCAGCCTCCTCGTCTGGAAGATCCCCTGCTACTGCTGGTCCCCCTGTGGCAGCAGGTGCGGCCCCTGGCTGAGGACGACGCTTGTTCCTCGCCTAGTCAGCGGGTCGCACTGGTCCCACGTCTGCACACAACGAACACATATCCGTCAAATACTTTGGAATAACAAAAAAAATGATATATATAACAAAACAACATAAAAATTACATATGTTTAAAACACAAAAAAACTACAAAGGTGGAGACTTACCCATCTCCCCTCGCTCCTCACCAGGAGGTATTGGTATCTCAGGGTCTCTCGAGAAATCAATCCCGGCATAGGGGTAATCCTCTATAACCGAGATTTGTCGTGACAACCACGCAAAGAATTCATCATCAAATGACTCATTGGTCCTTCCGCCACCCTGTCGTGGCGGTAATACTGCCCATCTACACACAACAGGAAGAGAGGCCTGATGTCCTCATACCACTACTCGAGGACTAAAACTCGGAACTCTCTAAAAAAAGAACGAACACAGAATGGTCCCGAACCCGAAGTTCCTATGTGTCCGCAAATGACAATCTGTCAACTGCCTTTTCATACACTCAAGCAATGTGGTACTCCAATAAAAAACTTGTGTATTTAAGCACTGGACTGCACAGTTCATCTGTGCACGGGACGCCTGATGTAGAGCCGCAGAACCAATATATCACCCAATAATCAATACTATCGCCTGTAGCGATAAGTCAGTGATCTTGCTTATGGGAACCTACGTGCTCGAGCGGTCTGTATCATATGCACAGTATAGACCTATCAATTCTGCTATGTTATGCGTCCCTGAAGGAAAAGTCCGGAAGTTGACTGGTTCCCCTCTCCTAGAGAGGCCAGTGAAAAAGTAAATGTCCTCGACTGTGGGCACTAATGACTGCCCGTCTAACATGAATGCCTTTGCATCCAGATGCTAATAGTTAACTAAGGCATTCAATAGCCTAGGTTGTGCCCGCATAAAAGGACATAGGAAAAAATTGAGTAACCCACATTGCATCAAAGTATCCACAACATTGGGGTCTTCCCTGACCAACTCACTAACCTCTTCATGCTCTCTTTCTCTCCAGTGGACATACATCCTGCAAAACACAAAGGTCCAGGAGGTTAACCCTTGCTTTTGAAGCCTTTTTCATTCAATAAGGGGGTCCACGCATGCTATAATGACGTCAGTCATGTGTACATGCGACTTGTCTTGAGATAGCCCACGTGGACCTAGGGACAACCTTTTAAAGGTTGACACCCCCTAAAAAATGAAACCCAATGCAAAAATAAAGACATAAAATGCAATATAAGAGAGTTTGTACTTACTTGGTCCAGACAAAAGTTCGTTTCGTCCACTATAGTTCCTGGAATCACCGCTTTTGACAAAGGGGGTCTTTTGGCTCCAGAGTCAATTTCCAAATCAACAATGGTGATAATGAGCTACCAACTTCTATTTATAGACTTTTTGGCCTCTTTTTGTCACTTTTTTGGCCTCCCTTATCATTTTTTTTATACCAAAAACCATTTAGAGTGATTTAGGAGTTGCATAGGAGGGATTTGATCGGGTATTGGGACAATTTTTTGGAGTTTTGAGTAATTTTCGACGGTCCGTGAATTTTTTTTTTCGAGGATCAACTTGAGCATCTAGGTTAGGTTTCTACCCTGACTTTTGTATCTCGTTGTCTTTTTCCTTTGCCATAGGATCGATCCCATCAGGTTGTGACACAGAACCATCATAGATGCTTTAGAAGTGTCACAACTTGGTGGTAGAGCTTACCAGAGCATGGATGCCCTAGGTAGATCCTGGTTGCATTATGGTATCTATGCTGTCTTTAATCACTATAGGCTCGGGAGTCCTTATCGTTTTTCCTGATTATGAGTTTGAGCCTCATTTGCATGATTCCTTTTCGCTTTTGACCTCACCCTCAGGACTCCCAAAAGATGTAACGGGTCTTCTTCTAAGCCCTTTTCAGACCCTCTAAACATGAAAAGATTGTCGAGCAATCTCATGGCCTTTCACGCTCGTTAAACTGAAATTTGAAGTCACGTTTGTTCGGTGGTAGTTTACCCCTTTTTCGGTCCGGATGGTCAACTGTACGAACAAAGGTATACTCTATGGAACTTCAGTTCTCTAGAAGAGTACTCTCAGGTATAATTTTATCCCTTTTTCGGGCTTGAGGGACTAAATTTACAAAGAAGGAACCCCTGCAGAGTCCATAGTTAAGCTCTTTTTAGACTCCCTAAAATTGAAAACATTGCCGAGTGACCTTATTCTTTCACACTCGTTAACTAGTCCAAAAGAACATTCTTGACGGAGTCCATAGTTAAGCTTTTTTCAGATTCCTTAAAAATGAAAAAATGGCCAAGTGATCTTGTCCTTATCACACTCGTTAAAATGGTTTTGAATAGACGTCTTGTTGGTGCTAGTTTACCCCTTTTTCGAACCGACTAGACTATCTTCGAAAAAGGTACCCCAATGGAGTCTCCTTTTACGATTTTCCAGACTCTCTAAACATGAAAAACCACCAAGCTTACCTTCTCTGGGCTCGTTAAACTTACATCGAAGGACATTACCGACCTAGCTTTTGGAAAAGAAGGGATCTGACCTCAAACAGCCTGTGTGGACCGAGAAAAGCACGAAAAAAGGAAAGTTGCCGACGGAACACACAACTTTGGGTGAGTTAACTGAAACTCTCGGCCATGCATGGCTGAGGGTTCGTCCAAATACCTAGCTTCTTCTAGCCTATAAAAGAAGGGTTAGGGGTCCCATTTGGAAGGAGGAGAAACAGTGTAAAGAAACTCTGCCCAATTTCATATTCCCATTGTCCCAACCCTTTATCCATCCTTGTGCAAGAAGCGATACAAAGCAAATAAGTTGGAGGACATTTGAAGAGGAGCCCAGGATCAGGATTTGTGGAGCAGTGGCCAGTCTCGACATTGTAAGTTGATTCATTAAAGTTAATAATAAAGAAATTCTTTTCCCATCCCACTATATGAGTTCTTCATAGTTCAGTAAATATATGTTTGAATCTCTAACCCATTAGTCTATAGGTTTGGTTGTTTTGTATGCAGGTCAATCTTGAGAGGATAGCTTCCAACAAGCGATCAAGCGTGAAGGGGGATCAACATCAAACATCTGCAACAAGGTATGTTGGTCTAACCATGTGTTTGCTGGAAAGGAATGGGGTTTAAGTCTAGGGATGAAGGTAGAGAGTAGATTGCTTTTGGTCATATTCGCATGCATAAGATAACCCTATTTGCTAGTCCGTAAGGGGATTTCCCTCACAACAGAGGGGGTTTCAGAAAAGAAACCAACACTGAACACAATAGCCTATTTGCATCTCAAGAGTTTGAGTCTCTCGGCTTGGATGGCGATCCTCACCCTCATAGATGTATCCTTTCCTTTCATTTTTAGGGTTTTGGATTGGGTTTGGATTTGTCCCTGGTACAGCCTGTGTCCCTGAAGTCTTTGACTATAAGGAAATGGTCTCTTGATGCGCCCAAAGATATATTTCAAGCGAAATAATTATTCAATTTTGGGACCACTCTCCTGTTATCTGGATATATAATTAACATCTTAGGGGGTGAGTAGAAGAACTCCCACTGGTGCAAGGAATATTCCTACGACTCATCTCCTTCCGCCCAAAACAGAGTAATTTGGGCCTCTGGAATTGCACGTGCAACCTATGTCCCTGAAGTCTTTGCATGTAAGGAGGGAGTCTCTTGGTCCCCTTCCACCTAGAACGAAGTAATTTGGACCTCTCGAATTGCTCGTGCATGCTGTGTCCCTGAAGTCTTTGACTGTAAGTAGGTGGTCTCTTGGTGTGTCCTCACTTTCAGTTTCAGGCTCTTCTTCTTTCCCTACAATGTTTTTTCTCTTCTTCCTTATGGGAAGCTTGTGAGAACTATCAATTTTACTGCGAGGAGGGTTCTTATGTCCTCATGCGTTTGAAGAATTATGGGTTGCTTTTTTACTAGGGTGGGCCGTTGGAGCGATGCTGCGGGGTGTCGTACTCTTGGAAACTCTTCTCATCGGGGCCTTTTCCCTATTATTTGTACAATTCAATGATGCTTTGCAATGTCTCTACGTCACCAGCTTCAGGAGCAGGAGTGTTGTTGACCTGCTTCAAGCCAAAGAATTATTCCACTGCGGAACCACTCTCATGTTTCTTTGTTGCCTCAGGTATTTCGCAAGATATTGAGATTGCGGTAGCCAACATTGACCTTCAGAGGAGAAGACTGCAAGGACTTCCTAAAAAAGCATGGTAATGAGTTTTGCATGCATGTTCAAGAGATTCTCAATGGCTCCTGCATGTTGTCACACTAGAGGAACAACACATAATTGTATGCATGGTTTTTTTTGTTTTTTTGTTTAGCTCATGTACCTATATTTATGACAAATATGTTCAATGCTTTGATGCAAAGAACTCAGTCGAATGTCTATGGATAAATATAAACTACCCACTATTTATTTTTATAGATTTACTATTAAAAAAATTACCTTGGAATCTTAGTTGGTGCTTCTTTGCTGGATTTAACACCTCTTCTCATTTGCATGGTTCAATAGTCTCGTAATTCTTGAATATTGTATTGGCTCAAGTAATTTGATCTAATATGGAGAATTGAACAATTATATGACAATGCATTGTGTCGATCCCATCAGGATTCTATGGAAACATAAATGAATTTCAGACAGTTTCAAACCAACATTCAATTATATTTGTAATGCAGATAGAACATAGTAACACTAATTCACGATGTGGTAGTCGGGGTCCTGCCCTAGAAGTTTCGTTTTCATCTCAACATTTCTGAGCAAACGATCTCTTATTTCCCTTTTGCTTCCTTGATTCTTTTACTCCAAAAGGAAACATTTTATTAGTTGTCCATCCCCTAGCCTCTATTTGAGCACTTTTACTTTATTAATGAAATTACCAAATTTCTTCTTCACGAATAAATTTTTTTTTGATATATGGTGGATGAAGTCAAATGGGACTATAAAATCAACCACAATATTAAAATTCAAGTTCGTCATTGTTATTTCTAGATATGCAATTATTAATCTTTAATACTAACAACCCATCATGCAAGAAGTTTAATACTTAAAATAATTTGTCAACTCAAGTCATTGAAGAATGTATCAAGAACACAATTACTCCCACAAGCTGCAATAAAAACAAATCTTCAACAAAGCATTTGCTCACATCCTTTTTAATGGTACAAGCACAATAGAAAACGAGTAAGTGGATAAAATATTAGACTAGAAAATGATGGTTTTGCAACAATGGGGCTTGTTTGAGATCAATTCACGCTTACAGAAATTCAACACCGCTTTTCTATTTTCCCACTTTCTTTTATCCCCTTCTTTTCCCTCTTATATACTTAACCAAATTCCCATTTCTTTTTCCCCTCTACTTTCTCTTTCTGGTTACTTAGTCATTTTTCTGAAAATGTCTAGCTGTGTGGGTTGGCGGACTCACGGGTTCACATTTTCACTCATTCTTTTATATCACGATTCTGACTGAGCGCTTCCCCATTCGATACCTAGCCACTTTTTTGATCGCAGATTCCCGGACAGACGGTCTCTAAATTGCACTTCTATTGTTTTGTGACTTGCAAAAAACACCCGGGCTTCCACGATATACAAATTGACTCTCAGACTCCCACATCATCCCCTCTTCCGTGTTACACATTTTTCACTCAAAATTTTTGAGACATACAATTTGACGGTCGGGGCGTCACGTCTCCTCGCGAACCCTTGTCACCCTATTTTGAAGCCTGTCCGACTGCTTTCCACACTTGGCCATTTCTTGGAATCTCTTTCGTGGATCGTCGGGTTGGCGGGTTCAGGAAATGTCCAATTCCTAGTCGTTGTTTCCTATGCCCGCCACCTTCACACTTCTTTCCAGGTATATGCAATAAGTATACAACTTGTCCAAAAACATGCAGAAAAGATCTTGCCAGGTAATGGGATATCTATTACATATTTGAATATATTAGCCCTTCTTTTCCCTCTTCTATACTTAACCAAATTCCCGTTTCTTTTTCCCCTCTACTTTCTCTTTCTGGTTACTTAGTTGTTTTTTCTGAAAATGTCTAACTGCGCGGGTTGGCAGACTTACGGGTTCACATTTTCACTCGTGCTTTTATATCGCGACTCCGACCGACCGCTTCCCCATTCCATACCTAGCCACTTTTTCGATCGCGGATTCCCAGGTAGGCCATCTCTAGATTGCACTTCCATTGTTCCGTGACCTACAAACAACACCCATACTTCTGCAATATACAAATTTACTGATGGACGCCCGCATCATACACTCTTCCATGTTACATAGTTTGCACTCAAAAGTTTCAAGACATACAATTTGACCGTCGAGTCCTCACATCTCCTAGGGAACTATTGTCACCCCATTTTGAAGCCCGTCCATCCGCTTTCCATACTTGGCCATTTCTTGGAATGTCTTTCGCGGATCGTCGAGTTGGTGGGTTCACAAAATATCCAATTCCTAATCGTTGTTTCCTGTGCCCTCCACCTTCTCACTTCTTTCCAAGTATGCAATAACTAAGGTTTAATGATAAAAAACTCACCATGCAACAACCATAAAGATTGTCATTAATGAGTAAAATTCTCGAGGAGACAGTTACACTGACTATCCCTACACAACTTATCCAGAAACATGCAGAAAAGATCCTGCCAGGTAATGGGATATCTATTACAAATTTAAATATATTAGCGAAAATGAGTCCAACCGACTATTTCCCTATTCCATACTTAGCCACTTTTTTGATTGCGGGTTCCCAAACATCCGAGCTCAAGATTGCGCTTCCATTGTTTCGTGTCTTGCAAACAACACCCGAAATTCTGTGATATACATGCAGAAAAGATCTTGACAGGTAATGAGATATCTATTACAAATTTCAATATATTAGCGAAAACGAGTTTGAACGATCGTTTCCCTGTTCCATACCTCCCGTGACCTCTCCTGAGTATTCCTTGTAACCATATTTTGAAGCCCGTCCGACCGCTTTTCATGCTTGGTCATTCCTTACTTTCTCTTCCCTGTCCCCGCCACCTTCGTACTTGTTTATAATAAAAAAATGTTTATAAAAACATTATATATATATATTATAAAAACATACAATTTGAGCATCGGGCCCCTCACCTCTCCTCAATATCTCTTTTAAACCTACTTTCAAGCCCGACCGACCGCTTTTCATACTTATATATATATATATATATATATAAAAGAGTCTTATTTATAATAAAAAAATTGTTTATAAAAACATTATTATACCATAAAGATTGTCATTAATGAGTAAAAGCCTCGAAGATACAATCACACCGACTATCCCTACACAACTTGTCCAGAAACATGCAAAAAATATCTTGCTAGGTAATGGGATATCTATTACAAATTTCAATATATTAGCGAAAATTAGTCCGACCGACCGTTTCCCTATTCCATACTTAGCCACTTTTTTTTATTGCGGGTGCCTGGACAGGCGGGATCAAGATTTCACTTCCATTGTTCCATGACCTACAAACAACACCCATAATTCCACGATATACAAACTCACCGCTGGACTGCCCCATCATGCCCTCTTCCATTTTACACTTTTTGCACTCAAAATTTCTGAGACATACAAGTTGATCATCAGGCCCTCACCTCTCCTGAGTATCCCTTGTAACCCTACTTTGAAGCCCGTCCAACCGCTTTTCATACTTATATATATAAGAGTCTTATTTATAATAAAAAAATTGTTTATAAGAACATTATCATATCGTAAATATTGTCATTAATGAGTAAAAGCCTCGAGGAGACAGTTACACTGACTATCCCTACACAACTTGTCCATAAACATGTAGAAAAGATCCTTCCAGGAAATGGGATATCTATTACAAAATTTCAATATATTAGCAAAAATAAGTTCGACCAACCGTTTCCCTATTCCATACTTAGCCACTTTTTCGATTGCGGGTTCCCGGACAGGCGGGTTCAATATTGCGCTTCCATTGTTTCACAACCTGCAAACAACACCCAAAATTTCACGATATACAAACTGACTGTTGGACTGCCCCATCATGCCCTCTTTCGTTTTATGCGTTTTGTACTCAAAGTTTTCGAGACATACAATTTGACCGTCGGGCTCTCACCTCTCCCGAGTATCCCTTGTAACCCTATTGTGAATCTTGTCCAACCACTTTTCATACTTGGCCATTCCTTACTTGCTCTTCCCCATCCCCACCACCTTCGCCCTTGTTTATAATAAAAAATTGTCTATATATATATATATATTGTAAAGGCATACAATTTGACCGTCGGGCCCTCACCTCTCCTGAGTATCCCTTGTAACCCTACTTTGAATCCTGTCCGACCACTTTTCATACTTATATATAT
>ML824288.1:17456-52546 GCA_009831015.1 Picea engelmannii | reverse complement strand
GAGTGGTCCAGGGCATATTCTTACTACTCATCCCCTTCCACCCAGAACGAAGTAATTTTGACCTCTGGAATTGCTCGTGCATGCTGTGTCCTTGATGTTTTTAACTGTAAGGAGTTGGTCTCTTGGTGCACCAATAGATGTATTTCAAGCTAAATAATTATTTCACTGCGGGATCACTCTCTTGTTTCTTTGTCACCTCAAGTATTCTGTAAGACGTTAAGATTGTCAGAGTCAACATTGAACTTTAGAGGAGAAGACTCCAACCAGTTCCTAAAAAAGCATGATAACGGGTTGGACCTCTTGCCAGAGTTCCTGGAAGACCCGACAATAGTTCCTGAAGATATCACAAGCTTTCAGATTAGTTAATTTAGAAATCCATTTCGGGAAATTGCCTGACTGTTTACAAGAATAACGGGACACGAATCCACAACAATTATTTCCTGCATGGTTCTTTATATTTTGTATTTCACAGTCAAGGAACAAGCCATTTTTTATTGGGGGAAGCTAATTTCCATTGAAATATGTTCCCAATTGTCAAGCTTAAAAAAGGAGAATAAATTTTATATGTCACCCTACTTGGTTTTCACAATAGTGCATTGCTGTCTGTTTCCAAAATTGTATGTGTCCAAGAAGGTAAACTGGGAATTTGACCCAGTAACCTTATAGTACTAGGCCTTGTGGAGGCACAAGGCCTTCCACTGTTTTTATGAGGTTTTTAATGACTTTGTCTCTGTTTTCAAAGATTTATTGCTAGGAAAGGATGATCCCCGCATGTCTGACCAGACAACCAAGTTTTTGGACAGGAAGGGGGCACTTGAACAAATGGAGAATTACAGTGTGATAATGATTTTTGGCTCCAAGTAAAAGCCTGGTTTCCTTCCATGTCAAATTACATACATAATGTTTGTTACATAAATAACAAGGCAATACAACTACTGGTTGCATATATTCCATGAGAAAAGAAAAAAACAGTCTATTCCTCTGCCTTGGAAAGTCGGGGACTTCGTGTTGAGGAACGTCAATAAAATTGATGAATTCGCAGCCCATTTCGACAACTTGAACCTAAGATATGATGAAAGGCTAAGAGGGTTTGACCCTAATGGAATTTTTTAAGAACATTTACTTGCAGTTGGCTTCAACAATTATTTTTTCCAGAGACGCCTGAGAGAAAACAGAGACAATGATGACAACACTCCTGCTTCTAACGTCGGTGACCTAGAGACATTGCAAAGGACCACTGAATTGTACAAACAACATGGAAAAGGACTTGGTGAGAAGAGTGTTCAATCCCTGGATACCAGTCCCAAGAGTATGACATCCTATAACATCACTCAAACGACCCACCCCAGTAAGAAAGAAACACATAATACTTCAAATGGAGGAGGAGATAACAACCCTCCTCGCGCTAAAATTGATATTTCTCACAAGCTTCCCGTGAAGAAGAAGAGAAAAAACTTTGTAGGGAAAGTGGAAGAACCCAAAATTGAGAGTGAGGACATGGAACTTGAGGCTGATCTGGATAATGTATTCTGCAACGTTGATCAGCCCGGGGACGCGATCCAACATAGTCCTCCAATGGAAATAGCTGAGATCAGAATTTTTGACGAAGATGAATCCTTCATATTCCAGAGCGTTGTTTTTGACAGTGAGTCTAAAAATTTAATTATTGAAAATAGAGATTTAAAAAATAAGAAAGGGAAATCTCGTTCAAATATTAACCTTGGGAACATGCGGGCTGTCCCAAATCTCTCGACTTCACCAAGGAACCAGAGATGCTCTTGATGATTCCATTGGAGGCATTGGTGCCGAGAATTCCAGACGAAAGGACCGAGTCAAGGAATTGGAGGAAGCTTTGATTCCTATGCCATTGCTTGCCTGTCCTTTAGCAATAGCCATGCCTGCCACCCCTACAGCCAAGTTAAAAGGATCCTCCATCCTCCTCACATCATGTAGAGGCTATGTGGAGAAGAGTATCGAGAAACAAATGGAGCTGATTACTGAGGCCTTGGAAACATCACAAAGTATGGCTTCCCTTGGAACGAGGGCACATGCTTTGTACAAACATTTGAAGGTAGATTTTAAAAATGAAGAATGTTTCTATTTAGACATAGTTGTCCCTTTTGGTGTCCATGTCAACAACACGACAGATATGAGAAGAAGACAAGAAGATCTCTCCTCCCAAAACTGGATCACTCAATTAAATGCATGCTGGAAAGAGAAAGTGAAGAACTTGCATCTCATTGTCCAATCATGTGAACAAGCCATATAAAAGAATGAAGAATTATTCAGAAAGATGACCAAAATAGACTTAGCTAGAAGTACCAACGAGGTCCAAGACCCCAACTTAATTGTCAACTCCTTTCCCTTAACTAAGAAAGCCTTCGATGAACAAGTTCATATTTTTAAGGGGTTGTCTTTAGAAAAGTTTTACAACATCCTTGAATATGGTGAAGATGATGTGGACAACTGACTAGTTGACTATTCAGTACAAAATGAAGAAATTGATCAGGCTCTGTGTAATATTTCTATCGATCTAAGGGAATTAGAAAAGGAGATTTTCAACATAAAAATCCGGGATGAGAAAAACGTGGCCCCCTTGAGAGGCTACATTGAAGAATGGGTCCAAAGGGCAATGGAGAAGCTCGTCGACGAAGGGCAACAGACAGTTGGCACGATTCCAGTAGTCGTCGATGATAGCAATAAAAAGGCATCAGTAAGAAAATAGCAAAGGGGGAGATATATACCATTAGTGTAAGTTTATACTGATCACATCCTGCTTTGTTGATCGATCTAGTTATTCCACCTTTTTAAATAGAAATGTCTAGCCAAAGACTGATACGTTCCAATTTCTTATTTTTCAGGTCTTTCTCTGTAATGTCACCCACTTCTTCTTTCTATAGTCCTATTTCTTGTACATATTTATTTTATGGTCTTCGAGAGCCCCAATCCCACTCTATATGACAAACACATTTAAATTTCTAGGAATTTGTAACAGACAATATTTTTTTGATATATTTCAAATAAAACTATTTTTATCTCCTTTTATATTTATCTGCTCATAATTTTTATCTACAACTATGTTGAATGTCAAGAGATTGTGTTTATTTAATTTGAATGTTTAATGTGTGTGATTCCTGGTCCTATTTTTTAGGAACCTTAATTTGAAAAAAAAAACAAAACGTTTTCTATCGTTTTGTATACTTCAAGTCATTGTGACGGATATTCTCTAAGTCCCACATTTGAACTATACATGTGACAAGAAAAAACTTATAGAGGAGTACCACATCTATAAGAATGCAGTAGGATTAAAAAAAATATATAGTTGTTTCTTAGCCACCACATATGACTTTATTTGTCTTCTCACATATAGACACACACAAGCCAAATGATATATTTAAAGAAGTGACTATGAAAATTGTACTTAACTCTAACCAGTTGGAAGTATACAAAAATCATTATGAATGAATTTCATAAATACATTGAAGAGATAAAACATGGAAGGTAGGAACATAATTTTCGAACGTAACAAGTCAGACTACTGGTAAAAAATAAAAGCAAGATGGATTATATAATTTCAAAAACTAAATGGTTTCAATGCCAGAATTATCTAGGGGCCACATGTCATTTCCTGCATGGATACCACTTGTGATTCATGCTGCTTGCCACGTCTCCGCTGCAATTTCCATTTGCCTCCGCTACCTTTTCCCCATCCCTGTGCATTTATTCCCAAGTCAACCCGACAGGGACTGCGCTACCATGCAACACTTGTTATACTCAAAAGTATTGAGTCTTATACTCTAGTGGAATTATTGAAACATTATTTAAGGGTTCCCTAAGCTTAATTTGAAGTTATTAAAAATTCAAAGAAAAAAAGGGAGGTATATAAGCTTCATAACAGGAAATTACTTATCGTAAATTATCAATAAAAGCAAAATGGAGTCTATTAAGGAAAGATGAATATTTTTTTTTATGAAAGTTGTCCAATCGTATGTTACTGTTTTTTTACATTAAAGGGGAGTACTCAAGGAAGATAAGCTAACATCCTTATCAATTTAGACTATAATGAAAATTACATTAATATTGATTTGGCAAATCAATTATTAATTCCAAAGCAGAATATAATTGAAAAGAAGGATATTTTTCAAATTAAGGAGTTACAAGTGACGATTGATAAATATCAATATATATCTCAATTCTATGTTACAACTATGTATCGAGAAGAATTTGACATCGTCATTGGGTCACCCTAGTTTAAAAGTCTAGGTACTTTCATATTAAACATGGATAAAAAGTTTGTGACATTCCCTTATAAGGAGAAGATGATAACATTACAAGACACTACCTTGCAGCCAAATATCGTAAAACTAGAAGACTTTAATGATATCTCAGAAATAATACATCAAGAAAATAAAAAAGCAATGCAAAGGATGCAAAAAGAATTTGACAAAGTTATTGCGGAAAAAAATGAAGAAATTTCTTGCTTAAAAGACCACAGTAAAAAACTACTTACACAGATCAAGAAGTCAAGGAAAAAAAACAATGTGATTCGAAGTTGGAACAAGAAAAGGAGGATCTCAAAAAGGAATTGAAGAATAACCTCTCAGAGAAAGAAGAAGAAAATTCTCGTTCGAAGAACCTTAATCAGGAGCTACTAGAACAAATTAGAAAGTCGAAAGAAGAACAACTTGAAAATCCAGACATTAAAGATATCAACAAATCAGGTAATGAAGAAAGTACCGCTCAAGAAGCTAGAAAATAAACTAAAAAAAGATAACATCGAATGTCGAAGTACAAACGATGGAAGCTCCAAATATACTTACTAATCAAAATCCATCCATTAACAAAGCAGCATCGACACATGAAGCAAATCATATATCGAAGTTAAAAGAAGAAAATGCTACAAGTATGATAAGAGAAATTAATGTTATAAGAAATCCCTATCGACATCCAAAGCATAAGAGAAAATATATTAGCCAGTCAGACTATCAATATTATTCAAGGCGAGAACCCTATAAACACCCTATTTTTGCAGAAGATTGAATTAGGGTGGGTCGATTCTTTTACAATTCGACAGTTCTGCTCAGCGATTATAATATCTCATCGACTCGGGTCCTCAACAATCACTAGTTCAAGAATGAAGAATCATGACACAATATTACAAGTTAGAGCAAGAGATAAGTATCCCATAAGTATGCTTTGAGGACAAAGCATTTTTAATGGGAAGGCAATGCTATGAACATAAAAATACATATAAATAGGTATATATAGGTAATAGTTAAAGAGACATGACATATGAAAGGTCATGTCTCTTATGAAAGGGCACCCCTGTGTGGGTATATATATACAAGCCCTCATCCTCATTGTAAGACTATCTCATTCATATCATATTCTTATACATTATTATTTAATATATTTACTATCCTTAATGGATTATTGCGTACTGTCCTATTTATTTTGGATATTTACATAGTGAACCGACTTGGTTTACCACAAAGCCCAATTTTTAACACTGGGCCAGTATGGGAAAATAATGTTGAATTTATGATGAAATTTACAATGGCATGCCAACTGTATGGTTGAATGCCTCTTTGAAAACCCATTCATTTTGCTAATTCTAATGTTCATAGTGATGAGCTAATGGCCAGTTTCAAAAGTTGGATTAGAATCAAGGCACATGGGCAAGTTACATAAATGAATTATGTATGAATTCATGAGATTCATGTTACATATCTTGAATTTGGTTGTTGGTAGTATGGACATTTTGAGTTATTCATGTATGTGGCTTGGCCACAGGCCAAACATCATCAATGTAGGACCTTTCAAAGTGTTCAATAATTTTTAGTTTGAAATATATTCAAAGCCTATGGGTCTTCTCTAGTAAGTTTGACCTTTTTATTTTTCTTCAAAGTGTGCCAATGCCCCCTTTTTTATTTAAGTTCAAAGTATACCTATGAAGTGGGCCAAAGTCCCCTTATTATCTAAGTTCAAAGTTCAATGCACTTCTCTCTTGTCCGAAGTGCTTCTTCAAAGTTAGGCCCATCTTCAAAATTAGCTTGATGGCCTTTTCCAAAATAGGCCCAATGATTAGAATTGGCTCGATGTTCAAAATTGATCTAATGTTTGAAATTGGCCCAATGGCCTTCTTCAAAATATGCTTGATCTCCAAAAAAGGGTCGATTGCCTTGTCCCTTTTCTTCAAGGTGTATTTTCAAAGTCAACTAGATGGGCCATCTTTGATTAAGGTCTGATGGCCTTTCCTTTTGAATTGGGTGGAACTTCAAAAAGTGGTTGATGGCCAGTCTTTTAAAGAGGATCTATGGAAATCATGTAGAACTTTGAATAGTGGTCGATGACTAGCCTTTCAAAGAGGCTCAATGTACTTTCCCTTTGAATCATGTGGAACTTCGAAAAATGGTCGATGGCCAATGTTTCAAAGAGGCCCAATAGCCCTTCCCTTCTAATCAAGAAGAACTTTGAAAAGTGATCGACGACTAGTGTTTTGAAGAGGTGTGATGGACCTTCCCTTTGAATTAGGTGAAACTTCAAAAAGTGGTCGATGGACAATCTTTCAAAGAGGCTTGATGACCTTTCCCTTTGAACTAAGAGGAACTTCAAAAAGCGGTCAATGACTAATATTTTGAAGAGGCATGGTGGCCTTCTCCTTTGAATCAATCAATATTTCAAAAGCAACCCAATGACCAACCTTTTGAAGTCTCTGATGCCTGGTGGTAATAAAGAGGGTCGATCCTTCAATTGGGATTGATGTTTGGAAATATCTCGATGGAAATTATTTCGAAAGAGACCCAATGCAAATTGTTTTGAAAGAGACCCGATGATAGAGATGTTTCTTAAAATAGACCAATTCCTTCTTATGAAAGAGGTCTTCGACACCCACTGATGAATGAAGTGTTTCCAAATGGTGGAAAACTTATAGTTACAAAAAAACTAGAGACAAAATATTATTTGGGCATAACTTGAGCATATGAGTTCAAATAGTGTCAAAATTTTAGGTGGAAGACCATAGAGATGGTATCTATGAAATTGTCCTTGAGCTTATGTTTGCAAATTCGACACCAAATTCTTAAAAATTGACAAAGTACATTTTTTAGAGGATGAGACTATACTTTTTGCCAACACCTCCGTCCACGATGAAATTTGGCCAAGAAGGTGTATGTGTAGGCAGGATAAACCTAGAAAAGCGTTTGAGAAGATTCCAAAGAGTTTTGAGTGAAATTGGAAAAATGGGTTCAAATACACTATTCTAACACTTTTTTGTAGTTTTGGATACTATATTTGAAGAAAAAGTGACTTAAGAAAAAATACATGGAATACTTTTCCCATTGAACATTTCATCTCCTCAATGATCTAGATAGCATTTTCCTAAAATTTTTGCAGATCTTTACAGTTTGAAAAATAATGATTTTCACCAGATTTTCTAACATTAGACAAGGTGCCAAAAAGACATAGGTTATCATCTTGAGAAGGGTGTAGAATATGACTAGAACAACACATTTCTAAGATGAAGGTTGCTAAGTGTTCATGGATGAGCATACTATCGGTTCCTTATACAAATATTTTCCAAGACCTTAGTTTCTTTTCATCCACTAGTAAGGGAAGATGGTCTCCGACCTTGATTTGCACCAACAAAATAAGAAAAAAATGGGTAAGTTGAGAACTTCTAGATACTATAAATTTCAACTCTGAACTCATAATGAGATAAGAGTATAGGAATTTTGAAAATCTATTTCAAAGGAGAATGGAGAGGAAGACTCAAGTTTTGGAATTACACTTTCAATCAATCTGAATAGAGCCTTCGAGCTTAATTAGACAAGGAAAATTGTTAATGTGGGTAACCCCTTAAGTATTCTAAACTTATGGAAAGAGGTCTGTGATAAAGAATGGCCACACTAGATGAAAAAATGACCAATCATGACTTCATATATAGTGTTTATATTGTGATGTAAAGGCACAATTAGCTAAGCAAGAGCATGGCAATCTAAAGCGTTGATCAACCAACAATTTGAATGTTGGACTAGGGATGGTCAAGTGTACTTGGAAAAATTGACTTGAAGGATAAGCATGAAAAGGGAAGGGGTCCAAATTTGTTGTTGTCATTAGTAAGAAATGCATGCAATGCATTTGTATACAATCATAATAAGAAAATTCTAACGATCAAGAAGAGTTGGGAAAGCTCTTGGCTAGAAGAATCCCACCCTTAGGGATGGAAGTTTGGCAACAAGACAACAAGTGAAGTTGAAAGTACACATCCATGTAGTTATTTAACCTTGATACATTGGGAATGGATGTGGAAAGAATGACACATTTGGTTGAGGCTACAACCACTGATGGACTAATAGAATGGTTAGTGAATAATGAGAACATGCCATGCATGTATGTCATGGATGGACATCTTAGTGGAAGATGCATGTCTATTTGGAAAGGTGATAGATCACGATGGTATCATAAATATTTGTGATAGCACAATTGAAGCCATGCATTTATTCCATGGTGGTCAAAATATGAACCAACAAATTATGTATCAATGGTGTGAAGCACTATTAACTTCATCTTATCCTATAATCTGTTGATTATAAAAGGACTAAATTATTCTTGGGTTTGGAGTGACTAAGAAAGATAAGGCAAGCAATTAAGAATCATAGGAAGTCAGAAAGCATTATGAGACCATGTGAAGTGAATGATGAACTTCAATACACTTGGAAACTACTATTGAGGGAATGAGGCATTCCATTGTGTGGAATTGTCTTGTGAGATAGAGCATGAGGCAACATAAAATTTGGCGTAGAACCCTCCAAGGAATGAGGAGCAAGTTCCAGAGTTGGAMAATGGTAGGAGATAAATAAATGAGGGTACGCAAAGGCTAGACTCACTTCTATTCTACTAGAMTTACTTCTATGTTATGAGGATTGAGGGTAAGGATTTAAATGAGGGTAGGCACCAATTTTTTCTTCCAATAAAAAAGTAGAGTTATCAATAGTAGTTATAGGCGGGTGAAGGTCCCCAATAGTCCTTCCAAGAGAGGGGAAAGGMAATGCAGATCCCAAATAGTTGAATGAAGGTCCCAATAATTTCTAGGCTCATGGTCCCCAAAAGTGTTTCCTTTGACCAATGAGTGAGCGAGGTAAAGAGGTGTAGTTAGGAGCGATACACCACACTTATTTTCAAGCACCCKTTGTGAGATCCCTATATTTATTTTCTTCCCAAGAGAGAGAGGGATCGACTCTCAGAGGGGATTCATGGTTGGTTTTCCTTAGGTTATCCCTGACCTATTTAATTGAGGGAATAAGGTTACTAATGAGCTCAAGGCTAGCTTTTAATAGGTATTTTTTTTTATTTTTGTACACAAAAAGATTTTTTTCCATTGATGAGAGGATATTTCCCTGTCAATTGAATGCCAATTCAAGACTTCTCATTCGATAGACCAAAAAAAAGAATAAACATCAGTACCTAGATCCCAAAGGGGATTCATGGTTCACGGGGTTCGATCACATCGCAGATGCCAAGAGCAAGTCACATCATTGGAGCCAAGAGACCGATTAGGAGAGATCTGATTCTCAATTAAGTTCCTTCCCTTCGCATGTCTCATTCCCAACCTACATCGTTGGAATGTCGACCACTATCGACGTCTTGGAACCTTCCCAACCTATGTCGTTGACGCTTTCCACACCTACTTCTTTAAAGCATTACTTACTGTCATTGGCTAAAAACAAAACTATTCTTTGTGTATCCTCCTTAATATTTGGTGTATCCCCAATGGATGTAGCGACTGTAACCTCAAAAATATTCTATGTAGCCTCCCACAACAACTAGAGGGTAATCCAAAAGAGAGGTAAAGTTAGGCCAACCTTCCTTGTCGTAGGCATATAATTGGTATAGTGACCTAACCTTCCTTGAGTTGCAAAAATTTGGAGAAGGAGGAAAAAAAAAGAAGGTTTTGCTAAGAATGCATTGAGGAAAATGAGGGATCTTATCTCACCCTAAAACTGTTAGAAAGTGTAGCTCAGGCAGGTACTTCCACACTAGGTGTGTCTAGTAGTGTGGAAGGGCCCCCTTTATGTGTAGACAACTTAATGTTGGTGAGGATCACTTAAGTCAACATGAGATTAAGTCACAATCGTTGGATGTGACTTAAGTTTTCTCAATGCTTGATTAAGTCCCCACTGTCATATATAGATATTGAGGAGAAGATATAAAGGCCAGAGTTGAATGAGAGAAAAGGATAGGGTTACAAATAACCAAGGAGGCCTCATTTCTCAATATCACAAGAGAGACTCACCATCTGAGCTTCAGAGGGAGTTATAAGAGTGATCAGGCCAACGAGATAAGTCATGCTTTCTAGAGGAGGTCGATCTAGGGCCTTGGTTATCATTGTTTTGTAGAGAGATGAGACAGAGGAGGGTAGTACGACCTGTCAAGAAGGACAACCATATTCATCTCAAGAATCAACAAGAGTGTTTTTTGAAGCATATTTCTTATGGAGGAATCAAAAGAAGCTCATATCTGAAGAGTTAGTTCAGATCCTAACACTGTAATGAACTCATTAACCATGTACTGAATAAAAGATCTGAAGTTTTGTTAGTTTTCCTCATAGGAGTTAGTCTTCCAGAGCAAATCCTTTGTGTATTTGTGTGTGGCTGTGTTTATGTTTCTATTGAGTTTATTTTTAGCATGAATGTGTATTTTTCAATGTATTATTGTACATAACTGAAGCATGCATTAATAAGCTATTGTTAAATCCAAGATTTCATGCTAAAATGTCAATAAAAACTCTATTTTTCTTGTAGAGTAGAATACATGCTTTTGAAAGCAATTATGGTTTTATGTGTATAAGCTGATTATTGCTACATTGAGTGAGAAACTCACAACTAATGGTATGTTGTATGAATGGTAGTAAGTCCATTAAATAGATTAGCTACACTATCAAATTCCATGATATGTAGAGGAATTGCAAGGGATAATTATTTGAACTCATCTCTCTCTCTAAGTTGTTATATTTCTCTAGATTGAGAAAGCTAATATATGTAAATGAGTAAGGCATAGGGATGACATTGAAATACAAGAGAGTAAAAATAGTTAGAATATGTATGCACCCGTGAACATATTGAGTGATTAGATGTGGTAGAATGTGCACGTAGATATGCTTGAGCATATATGTGATATCAAATATTGGGTAAGAGTGGTATATTTTTACGTATGCAATGCATAGGGTATAATGTCTAATGTGGTTGTTGATTGGTTGTATAACTAGGAATGGTTTAAAGTGTTGATGGCACTGTTGCCTGTGACAATCAACCTTGTGAGGAAAGAATAATGACAAGAGGATGGTTTCCAAGAGATTGATGAAGGGAGCATACAAGTTCTCTTGAGGCATCAACAAATCAAGTAACATTAAAGATATTATTGGAAACCATATAGGTTTAAAATTGGTCATACCAATGTTGCATAAGTGTTGAAAGGGATTTAGGTAAGAATTCCTCCAGTTATGATTTAATAACATAAGTTGATATATATATGTTGGTTGAATGCATCCATGTGATTGATACTTAGGTAGGGGTGTGGTAGAGGCAAGGAGGCCTTGTACCTATAAAGATTGCTAAAATATTTTTTAATTCATATGATAGGCTGCCATGATTGAGCTGGTTAAGAGGTGATAAATAGAGTGAATGGGTATTTTCACTCATGTTATGAATTTAGATGCTGTGAGAAATAGATGCAAAGTGTAAGGCCGTGTTGTTGTTGGACTTGTGAAAGCCTATATCACTACAAGAGTATCCATGGTCTCCCTACTTGTGTTGTTGTCTTGGATTACGATCTTCTTTCCAACAATAATGATGTTGTGTTTGGGTTAAAGAGGAAGGTGTCCGAGTGGTCAAACAAGTGTCAAGGAGGTCACTAGGTGATGTGTCGAGGCATTGGGTGAAATATCCAACTTGTCATGGTGTATTACATGAGTAGGCATTATGGTATTCCTAGATCAGTGCAAGGGTGCAATGGGTGAATGTGAAGAATGTGTGAATGTGCTTGAGTGGGCTTTGTGAAGGTGCCATCGAGAGTGAGCATACATGTATTTGGCACATATATTTGATTACACTGTGTAAATGCATGCTTGTGCTTATAATTCATATATAGTAAATGATATTTCATTGCATTTAATATGTAAATAACTTAAAACTATTGAATTGTTGGTGTGTGATTATTCTAAGATCATTTCATGTGTTGTTGTGAATGTTGCAATGAAATATTATATGCATGGATACTCATGGTTGTTTGTTTGAATGAAAGTTCTGTTAGGGAGGACATAATTGAAGGTGGAAATGCCATTAGATATGGTAATGAGTGTAAACCCATAATGAAGACTAGTTGCTACTGCAAGAGCCAAGCATTATGAGAAGAATCTCATAGTTGTGAAATCTAATTTTTGCATGATATACATTAAAAAATTTTGATTGAATTTTTTAAAGATAACAACTCATGAAGACTGTATGTTGATGATACACATGAGATGATGGATTTGTCTATAAGGACAAATGAAGGCCACTATAAGCTAGAAATCACATGGATGATTATATTGTGATGACACTGGAACCCTATTTTATGCCTTGAAGCTATTGATTGCTAGAGGCTTCTAGTAGGACACCATAGCAGTGAGAGTCTAGAAGTCTATTCTTTTCTTTCATGTGAAATTTTTGGCAAACAATGGATCTCTCCAAGGACTATTTAGCAGAGAAGGGGATGCATGAGCCTACAAGGGTGAGTGACTGCAAGGAAGAGACAAATTAAATGAATATGTTGTGAGATATTCATGTCATAGGATAGCTGGGATCAAGAAGGTAATATATCTTTTAGGTGTGTCAGAGAATACATTGAGTTGAATCTTTCCCATGGAAGCCTTATGGACCATAAATATATTCATACAAATAAGTATTGGAATGAATTGCATACTTTATCTTGTGTTAGGAATATATATTCTTTGGTTATGAAACTAAATTTTGATGGATGGGGTAATTAAAGCATAAAATGGCTATGCCATGCATGTTTTTCCATTGATGTTTGCTATAGGTATATATTGAAATACCAAGGCCTTGGACATATTCCAAAGTAGTGAAAGGAATTGAAAAAGTGTTATGTCCAATACAGCAACAAGTGTGAGTCTACAACAAAGAGGATAGAATTGCAAATGCATTTGAAGAAGGGGGACAAAGTCTCCTTGTTGGAAAGAATGAACATCAAGGACGATGTTATTCCAAGGGGGGTGGGAATGCAATATCCTGATTTCTACCCCTAAATTATAACACATTATCATGTATTGCTCGAATGATGGACATATGTGACAAGACTCAAGCCATGTGAGATGAGTTAAATGACCCTGCATGTATATAATGTAATTACATCATAAATGTTCCTAGTGCAGAGCTCAAGGGTAAGGCCCAACTAGTGAATGTGTATGAGCCCCATAAATTAGAATTATGGTGTGGTTGTTATATTCTCCATGGTGTGTTTTTTATGTAAAAATATGATAATAGAAGAAATAGATAATAATATAATATCCACAAAAAATGTTTCTTAAGGATGTAATAAGGGGACCATGAGAATGACATCTAGCTTATTGTTAGCACAAATTTTTACCCTCCAATTATGAGTTGATATATGTGTTAAAACAATGGTAAAAAACTTAACTAATTAAAGGAGTAGGGCCCCAAATTGTCGCTGACCAAACTCCTCTCCATTTGGGATAGTTCTTGCTAGCCTCTGGGGGGAGTCCCTAGGCACACCGAAGCGCCTTGTTGCTGATCTAAAGTCTAATTTCTGCTTTAAAAAACCAAAAATCAGCAAGCTGTTCATCTTGGATAACGTGTAAAAGCGACCCAAAACGATGAGGAAAAGTGATTATTTTCACTTGGAGAGAACCTGCAGAGTTAGCACAATGATAATAGATTGGAAATAAAGAAGAAAACTATTAAAAAGATAAAAAATAACCACAATGAACAGTTCAGAAAATGACAAATTAGATCACAAATTTACCATAGTACCACCAAGAAAAGAGGTTTGAAGACAAACACACACTTCTTTATTGATCAAGCTTACATGAGAGTTGATTGCGCCACACTTGGAAAGCCTACAACTGGTACAATGACTACTTTGCTGAGAAAAGAGCCACTAGACTAGATAAAGAGAGAGAGGAGAGTGAATAAGAGACTATGTTGCTGCTGCAATGAATCGACCAATAACCAATGAAAACCATCCAATATATAGGAGAGGAGTGTGAATAAGATAGGAGTTAATTTGCATGAGGGAATAAGTGCAAGTGAGAAATTTAGGAATTAATGTGCATGAGGGAATGGAAAGAGAGTTAAATCATGTGAAGAATAGGAGAGTTAATGCATGTTTAAATTCTAAATTTGGCCAAGTAATGAGTGAGTTTTAGCTAAAGGGAAATTCGTCCTATTATTGAGGGATTTTCCTAAATTTTAGGAAATTTGTATTTAAAAGAAAATTAAGAGGAATTTGAGGAAATTAATGCATGGAAAGTGAAGATATGTCGAGTGAGGAAAGAATCAATGATAAGAGACGAGGATACAAAACATAATATGACTCAAGAATCTCCTATGTCTCCTCAAACTACGCATCTTAAAGGCTCAATGCTCCGGGAATGATGAAAAATGGAACCCCCGTCTAGGCTCACTGTAATAATAGACACAAAGGCTCGACATGCGTAAGATAGACATTCAAATTTTGACCTAGGAAAAACATTAGCGGGAAAACATTTATTCATGAAAGGAAAAACACACAAGTCACGACCACATGTTTATATAAGTAGGAAAAACATCAGTGACACTTATGCAAAGACTAAAGTAGATAACATAAGGGAAAAGACATTGCAAGGAAAATATAGATTGTTGTCCTAAAATTACAAAAAATTAGGAAGAAGGAAATACTGAAATGACAATGCGGAAAGGAAAGACAACTAACCTAGACCCACAATTTTTACCTCAAGGATGGCATGATTAAATCATCATACTCAAAGGACCAATGTAGCCATGCAGCCAAATGATCAGTCCGATGAGAAAGGTGAACAAAGTCAACCTTCCAGGGAGACCAACCATGATATCCCATATAACCCAAATCTACCTTGATGTATTTTCTAGTGAAGGCATAGCTGAAGGTTGCTGGTTGATTGGAGGTTGTTGGTTAGGATTTAGAACATGGTATTTCAATAGTAAGAAGCGTGAATGTATGAGAGACAAAACTCTTAGAATCTATCTGCTAAAATAACTCCATCATCCTGAGCTCGACCAGGGCATAATGAACTCTGGTATCCAAGCTTTGATGAATCTCATGAACCTGAAAAACAATATTTGGTTGTTGTACTGTAGGTAGAGTGTAAAGGACATCATCCTATGGTTGAACCAAAAGTGGCTCCTCTTGTTGTAATGGTATCTGATCAAGTGGTTCCTGAACTATTGCTGTGATAAGAAAGGATATAGTCTATATCAGGATGGGCACGGATGAAATCCTTTTTTCACTGACCTCTACTTGGTTTACCTGTGATTCCTCCTCTTGAAATTTTTCATCTTCCCTAATGGGAGGAACCAATGAACACTCTTGAGTATTCAAATATTCACCTTCATCTTCTTTGAACTCTGTTTGTGACTCAAATGGTGCAACTATTGGTTCCAGATCATCTGATCCTGAATCATTGTCCACCTATTCTTCTCTTGAAATTTGACAACATGACAAGTTCTCTTCTATAGCTGCCAATTTTTCCTGCAAAGAGTGGACTATCAAAAGGAGAGGAGATGGTATGTCTTTGTTGTAGCGTTCCTCTATCATATCAAAAAATCCCCGTAGTCTCTCAGAAACTGTAACAAAAGAATATGCATATTTCCATCATAGTTTCTAGAATAACTAACATTCCTTACAACTCTTGGGAAGTCATAAGGATTTCCTTCTCAACCATTGATAGAACATGGTTCGAGGAAAACTCATAAGCTGCAATATTATCTTGCTTATGTAACCATCTCTCAATGAACTTCCCTTGGAATGAATCCCATCCATCAATTGAGGCATCTGGAAGATATTTGTACCATGCTCGTGCCTCCCCCTTGAGGGTGGACACAAACATCCTCATCACCACATCCTCATGTTCCACCTCAAAATCAATCACCACTTCTAAAAAATTATCCAAGAGCTCCTCAACTGATTCTCCCAACTGCCCTGCAAAAAAAGGTATGCGTTTAAGCCACTTATGTGCAGGTAAGTCATGAGGATAATCTAGGAATGTAGAAAAACTTAGTGGGTCAAAGGTGGAAAATATCCACCTCACTGGTGGCCTCACAATTACATCCATATTGTTAATTTCATATAGAATAAAGCACAACTGCTACCCAACTACTAGCTCGAGATGGAAATAAAAGGAAAGATAAAAAGGTCGAAGATACACTCACCATAGTGCTCATTGAAAAATAATTTAACTAAGAACTCATACGCTTGTACCAACTTCGAGAAGATTTCTTGGTGAATGAATACTCTTGTTTCGAGAAAATGTGTTAGGGTTTGTTGAAGCTCAAAACTAGACCTTGTGAGGGAATTGAAACCAGGAGGGTGTGTAAGTCCCATGTGGAGTCATCCCTGTATCCTATGGAGTCGTTGGGTGAGTTCAGAAAAATAAAGGAATTAAAGTAAAAAACTCATCAATTGTCGTTTACCAAGGCTGGCGTTCCCCGAAAACGACGCCAATTTATTAGCACAAATTTTTACCCTCCAATTCTGAGCTGATATATGTGTTAAAACAATGGTAAAAAACTTACCTAATTAAAGGAGTAGGGACCCAAATTGTCACGAACCAAACTCCTCTTCGTTTGGGCTAGTTCTTGCAAGCCTCTAGGGGGAGTCCCTAGGCACATTGAAGCGCCTTGCTGCTGATATAAAGTGTGATTTCTACGTTAAAAAACCAAAAATCAACAAGTTGTTTGTCTTGGACAATGTGTAAAAGCGACCCAAAACGATGAGGAAAAGTGATTATTTTCGCTTGGAGGGAACCTCCAGGGTTAGCACAATGATAATAGATTGGAAATAAAGAAGACAACTATACAAGAGATAAAAAATAACCACAATGAACAATTCAGAAAATGACAAATCATATCACAAATTTAACATAGTGCCGCCAAGAAAAGAGGTTTGAAGACAAGCACACACTTCTTTAATGATCAAGCTTACAAGAGAGTTGATTGTGCCACACTTGGAAATCCTACAATTGGTACAATGACTACTTTGCTGA
Organism: Picea engelmannii; assembly: GCA_009831015.1. Taxonomy (NCBI): domain Eukaryota; kingdom Viridiplantae; phylum Streptophyta; class Pinopsida; order Pinales; family Pinaceae; genus Picea; species Picea engelmannii. The sequence goes on along the minus strand of ML824288.1, from coordinate 35,250 downwards.
GAGAAGAGCCACTAGACTAGAGAAAGAGAGAGGAGAGTGAAGAAGACACTATGTTGTTGATGCAATGAACCGACCAATAGCCAATTAAAACCATCCAATATATAGGAGATGAGTGTGAATAAAATAGGAGTTAATGCACATGAGGAAATAAGTGTGAGTGAGAAATTTAGGATTTAATTCGCATGAGGGAATGGAAAGAGAGTTAACTCATGTGAATAATAGGAGAGTTAACACATGGGGGAATAAATTAGGAATTAAACGCATGTTTAAATGCTAAATTTGGCCAAGTAATGAGTGAGTTTTAGCCAAGGGGAAATTCGTCTTATTTTTAGGGATTTTCCTAAATTTTAGAAAATTTGCGTTTAAAAGAAAATTAAGAGGAATTTGAGGAAATTAATGCATGGAAAGTGAAGATATGTCGAGTGAGGAAAATTTAGTGAGAAAATGACGTAGGAGCATCGCTCCATCTCAGCACACACCAACTAATTAACACACGTGGTGTGCATTCAAGGAAGGAGAGGCACCACCCTCTCATTTTTGCCTCGAGGATCCAAGGCGTGATACACACATTAATTGAAGACAAGCCAGAGATAAGGTCGCCATTAATAGGCTGACGATGAAATGGATCTGCGTCTGATTTGGAGCAGAATTGCCATCATTGTAATTTGCCTTTCGATAAGCATTAGGGGTGGTGATTTGACACCATTAAAGTAGAAGATTGGCCATGTAAGGTTGGGTAGATGCTAGGTAGATGTTAGGTAGATAGGTTGGAGGTTGATGAGAGCCGAGACTCAGTTGCAGTTCAGACTCCACCATTGTAATTTGGCATTCCACCATTAATGGAAAATGACATTTTTTCTTGTTCTATCTTTCTGTTCAATGGGTGTTATTCTATGAATGTATTTTACATGCATTTGAATTGTAGATGAATGTTAGAAATCGTCTGCAGGGATATAGATACAGTTTCCTATCCGAGAGTGTGTTGAGTTAAGTCTTCTTCTCTAGGCTAAGTGCAAGGAGTGCGCGACAGAGATTAGAGACTCTGTAAGCTGATGCAAGGAGTGTGTGTCTAAACTCAGTGGAGTTAGAAGAGAAGCTGCCAGGAGGGTGCACCAGATTTACGTACAGACTTAGGGAGAAATTTCAAGGCGGTTAAGTCCCTTGAAAATAAAGACTATGTGGAGAGAGGCACAATTCAGAGTTACTGAATACTCTGGAATACTCTGCTAGGAGGGCATAGAGCTTGCGTGAGCATACCCAAGAACTACACGGATGAAGGTGTAGAGGAGTCCCAGAATTGCTGAACATTCTGGTGAAGGAAGGCTTTGCAAGAAGTGCATCGACAAAGGAAAGGAGACGCATTAAACCTTTCCATAAGGCCGAGGGAGAAGCCATCGAAGAACTTAGCCGAGCGCAAGGAGTGCGCCAAAGGTGTTGGGAATTCGCCTTATAAGTTCATGAGGAAGGGCAAGAAGTTTCCAAGAGAGCACGAGAAGCTCGTAGAGGAACTTGGAACCGTGAAGGTTTTCAAGTTGAGAAAATTCACAGGAGAGTTGCACAGATTTCTGCAGGGAGTGCATAAAGCCTTCGAGAACAACCTAAGTATCGAAAGGTGAAATTACGCTAAGTGTGAAAGGGATTCAAGGACATGTCAAATCCCCGAAGACGGAGAAGTCGTCCACTGTCGAGGATGAGACATGTGACAAAAGATTGAGAGGTTCGGGAGTAGGAACTTTGTAAGGTTTACCGGGAAAAAACAAAGGATCTTCGCGAAGTCGCGAAGAGCGATTTCAAATCCAGACCGTTGGATCTGGAAAGGCACGTGGCAAGGGATCAGTGCATCGCTGATTCACGATTGGAGAAAGCAGAGTCGAAGGAAGAAATTAGCTCGTGAAAGTCCCGAAGTGCGAGGTCGCAAAGGGAGCTAGCCCACGGTCACAGCTCATGGTTACGCCAAAGGAGGAGTTTAGCATCGATATCTAAGCCATGTTGGCGCAAGAAATAAAAGTGCTAAGGAAAGGGTCTGTAGGTGCCACATTGTGGGTGCCGAGGAATTGAAAGAGGACCTGTGTCAAAACAAAATCAGTTCTATCCAGAGTCGACGAGTCATTCGACTCGACAATTTGAACGATCATAGACTGGGAGGTCGTGCAACCCCGAAGGAGGGGTGGGGTTTGCACCAGAGTGGTATCAGAGCTTTATTTCTCTCAGGCAGAGGGAAGGAGGCAAAGGAGTGGTTGCAAAATTGATTTTTGTAAGCTAGGGAGACAGAGTGCAATACTCTGTTGGAGCTATTGCAAGGTGTGCAACAGATGGAAAGCAACCAGGTGAGTTGAAGGTGGAGCAAGATGGCCATCGAAGGTCATAAATGCGAACAAGGGAGAATCCACTCACAGAAGAGTAAGGAAGAGATGGATAAGTAGCTCAGTGAAATCCGAGTGAAGATGGAGGAGCTAGCATTCAAGATGCAACAGGAGTCAAAGGTACACTAGAGGTATGAATGGCCTTTGAAGAGGACAACCAGATGGCATGTTCAGAATTTGTTGGCCAGAAGGAAGAAATAGAGGTTAAAGAGGTGGCTGAGGCAGGCTGAAACCCTCAGTCATAAGGGAAAGAGATCTGGCAAGAGTCTCATAGATTTCCAGGTGGGAAATGAGAAGGGATCAATGGATCTTGTAAATTGCCAGGTGGGCAGAGGAGACATCCCAGATTGCCAGGTGGGAAAGGGAGAAGAGGTGAGCTCAACTGAGAGTTTGTTGGAAGATGAATAGGAGGCAGAAGAGAAACCTCACTTAGATGAATATTCATGCAGAACTGTGAGCCGCATGAATGAAGATGATGACAAGTTAGAAACTTTCATCACAACAAAGGAAGAGGATCAGAGAGACGTTTTGATCATTGCAGGAGTCGAGATATTCCTACCAAGAGGTCGAGGAGAGGCTAGCACATATGTTGCAGATGCGATAGGGAGACAACAAGCAGAGTTTGTCAAGGAGGATAAGGAACATATACTGATGTCTGTCCCGATGGAAGGAGAATAGAATTCAACAAAACCGCTTGACTTTTTCAGCCAGGAAGACGAACATGAGATGACTGCAGCGCTGGAATCTGCAGCAGAAGAGGGAGAAAACATCATAGATTTTGTTGGATTGTGTGAAGAATTAGAATCTCTTGAGAGGAGAGTAGAAATGCAAGGCATGCACATCCAACAGGCTAAGTTGGAAACAGATGAAGGACCACACCAGCATGAGGAGCTAGGGAAAGCCGGAACAAAGTTAGCTGAAAAAATGACAGGATCAATCTATTAGGAGAAGAAACTAAACGATAGTTCATTATGGAGATTGCAGAAGTGGAGATGCAACATAGTGGCAAGCTAAGGCCACAAAGGGGGAAGATGTCTTGGGAAATCAGTGTGATTCACCCATCGACAAGGAGGGAGTGCAACGAGCTAGTCTGCAACAAAAGAACCGGCCAATAGAGAAGATGGACAGGGTGATCAAGGAGATAAGGAAGATGATGTTGAGGACGACAGAGGAATCAGTCAGCAAGAGGGAGTTGGATGAGAAGAAACCTGCACGAGCAATGAGGATAATGCAAAAACAACATAAGTAACAGAGCAGAGGAGCCGAGAGACATCTCCAAGAGAAAGTTTGGGATCCAAGTGGATTTAAGCCATGTTGGAGAGCTCATGAGCAAGAGCTCATGATTTTTTCCACTGTGGAGTATGATGCAGGAGAATCGCTCCATCTCATCACGCGCTAGCTAATTAACGCACATGGTGCACATTCAAGGAAGGAGAGGCGCCACCCTCTCATTTTTGCCTCGAGGATCCAAGGTGTGATCCAGGCATTAATTGAAGACAAGCTGGAAGAGCCGCATCATGCTCTCGCACAAGCTAGAGATACGGTCGCCATTAATAGGCTGATGACGAAATGGATCTGCGTCCAATTTGGAGCATAATTTCCATCATTGTAATTAGCCTTTCGATAAGCATTAGGGGTGGTTATTTGAAACCATTAATTATCTTGCGAGGGAAGCTCATTTGAGCCCCTCTTGTATAAATCTTTGTATTGTAAGTAAAGTAAAAGGTTGGCCATGTAAGGTTGGGTAGACGCTGGGTAGACGTTAGGTAGATAGGTTGGAGGTTGATGAGAGCCGAGACTTAGTTGCAGCACAGACTCCACCATTGTAATTTGACATTCCACCATTAATAGAAAATGACATTTTTTCCTGTTCTATCTTTCTGTTCAATAGGTGTTATGTTATGAATGTCTTTTACATGCATTTGAATTGTAGATAAATGTTAGAAATCGTCTGCAGGGATAGAGATACAGTTTCATATCCGAGAGTGTGTTGAGTTAAGTCTGGTTCTCTAGGCTAAGTGCAAGGAGTGCGTGACATAGATTAGAGACTCTGTAATCCGACACAAGGAGTGCGTGTCTGAACTCAGTGGAGTCAGAAGAAAAGTTGCTAGGAGGGCGCACCAGATTTACCTACAGACTCAGGGAGAAATTTCAAGGCGTTTAAGTCCCTTGAAAATAAAGACTGTGTGGAGAGAGGCACAGTTCAGAGTTACTGAATACTCTGGAATACTCTGCCAGGAGGGCATCAATCTTGCGTGAGCATACCCAGTAACTACACGGCTAAAGGTGTAGAGGAGTACTAGAATTGCTGAACATTATGGTGAAGGAAGACTTTGCAAGAAGTGCATCAACAAAAGAAAGGAGACGCCTTAAACCTTTCCATAAGGCCAAGGGAGAGGCCGTCAAAGAACTGAGCCGAGCGCAAGGAGTGCGCCTAAGGTGTTAGGAATTTTTCTTATAAGCTTAGGAGGAAGGGCGGGAAGTTACGAGGAGGGTATGAGAAGCTCATAGAGAAACTTGGAATCATGAAGGTTTTCAAGCCGATCAAAGTCACAGGAGAGTTGCACAGATTTTTGCAGGGAGTGCAGAAAGCCTTCGAGAACAAACTAAGTCTTGAAAGGTGAAATTGCACCAAGTGTGCAAGGGATTCAGGGACTTGGTGAAGCCTCAAAGATGGATAATTCATCCACTGTCGAGGAGGAGACAGGTGACAGAAGATCAAGAGGTTCGAGAGTAGGAACTTCGTAAGGTTTGCCGGGAGCAAGCAAAGGATCTTCACTAAGTCGCGAAGAGAGATTTCAAATCCAGATTGTTGGATCTGGAAAGGCATGTTGCAAGGGATCAACACATCGCTGATTCATGATCAGAGAAAGCAGAGTCGAAGGAAGAAAAGAGCTTGTGAAAGTCCTGAAGTGCGGGGTCGTGAAGGGAGCTGGCCCACGATCGCAACCCGTGGTTATGCCAAAGGAGGAGTTTAGTGTCGAGAGCTAAGCCACATTGGTGCAAGAGCTAAAAGCGTTAAGGAAAGGGTCCGCAGGTGCCACATTGTGGGTGCCGAGGAATTAAAAGAGGGCATGTGTCAAATCGAAATTGGTTCTATCCAAATTCGACGAGTCATTCGACTCAAAGATTTGAACGATCCTAGACCAGGAGGTCGCATAGCCCCAAAGGAGGGGTGGGGTCTGCGCCAAAAAATTATGCCTTGGTTGGGGAATTTGGTCCTATTTTTTTAGGGATTCCCTATTTTTAAGGAAATTGTGGTTTAAACTCAACTAAAGGTGAATTTTATGGAATTGATGCATGGCAAGTAGAGAGGTGATTATATAGAAGAATATACAACTAAATTTAGGCCTAGTTATGCGACTCCCTTATCTCAATTAATTAATTTATTATATGCTCAAGTCTTAGGAAAATGTTCCCTATGCTAGGTGGATGCCACATCACTCTGTATATTTTCCACATGTCAACCTTTGAGGGTGCCACTTGGCACTGCATGGATGATGACCATACCTGCTAAAATAAAACTTTCTAAAAATAGAATCCAACTCTTAAATTTTAGGAAACTGTCCACATCATCAAGGAAGACTAGGAGAACATCACTACATGTCACTGTCTAAAAATAGACACTATTAAAAATATAAAGTTGTTCGAATTCCTTTGAATTTATACTCATTGAACTCGTTTTTCTGTAAGAGATTCGAATCTGCAATCATAATTGACATGCGAGCCCTGCTAAAAATAGTAAATTGTGCCAAATCATCCCGGAAAAGATCCAAAAGACTCAGAATGTCACAAGGATCCACAATATGTGCTCAGAATCTTAATCTTGGGCCTGGAGACCAAAATGCTAAAAATTGAAATTTCCTGCATGTCGCTAGGAAAAGTGCTATCGGTCCTAGAATCATGCAACAATTTGAAATAAGATTTTTATGGAATATCTTCAATATCCATTGTTATGTCTATGTTTCAAATCTAGATCTAGATCCATCACCAAGACAACAAGTCAATTAGAGAAAATGGCAACATAGCTATATCAATACTGAAGAAGGAAAAAACGAACCTCAAGTACTCAAGATATTCTTAGGTTTTCTACTCTTTTTCAAGGGGCTGCCATCTTGAGTTTATGAGGCTTGCTTCTGCATTTTTCAGTATTAATATAACTATGTTGCCTTCTTCTTTATTTGACTTGTTATCTTGATGATGCATTCAAATCTGGATTCGAAATGTCGACATTACAATGGATATTGTGGATTTTCCAAAAAAATCTTATTACAAAATGTTAATATGTGATATTTTCATATTCCTTGCTGCGTCAATGACTTCATCACTGGTGATAGACGAAACATCAAACATCATTGAATTTGTAGATGCTGACTTGCCATTGAATTGTTTCTTGAACTCATTTTCTAGCTGCATTTTCATTGATAAAACCGCTTCAATAATGACACTTTGATTGTAGTTTCAATCAATTAAGTCAAGGTCTAGTTATTTGTGGTTTCAACTACTAAGGAATCTCTTGATTCACTTGGTTCAATTAATGTTTCCTTCTCTATAATCTCAACTTTATAAAACTTCCTCGATTCATTGGCATCCATGGATGTCTCTTTATCTACTTTAAAGATTGTTATTACATTAATGTTGATTTGGGGAATCAATTACTAATTTCAAAACCACGTATAATAAAAAAGAAAGACATTTTTATAAAGAACAATTTGAAATTAAAAATTCATAACTAAACATTGATGATTCTAAATTCATATCCCAATTCAATATTACAACTATATTATTTAATGATGTTGGCATACTTTTATGTTTTAACTAGATGGAATCATTAAAAGCATTCATTCTAAACATAAATAAAAAAGATTTCACACTAAAGTCATGTATTGAATATTCCTCATCAAAATTTATGGACAATGTGAAAAATATTGCAATTTAATTTGATTGAGAATCACAAGAAAGCAAGGTTGTCAAGAAACATTTTGAAAAGATGTTGTTAGTTAAAGGCAAGAAAATCAATTGTTTGAAAAAGCATAATCAAATCTTTCTTACGGAATTAAAAAAAATTAAAACACTAAGATTAATCCCTTTAAATTTAAAGAATTTGAAACCTTAATTAAAATATTCCTGTCTTTATTAAAATCTTTTTCTTTTCCTCTCTTACTTTCTCCAAAATTAAACTTCCATAGATTTTAGAAAATCTTTTATATATCTTTAAACTTAATATTTTCTTCATGTTTTTATCTCTACTTGGATTTGACTTACATATATATCTATTTATTTTTGTTGATTATATTGTCGTGCATTTCTTGGAGAAATGGGATTAATCAATGCACGGGTCTGTGGAGTGGATGATATCCCCATCAGAGTTTACGATAACAATGAAGTGAGAGGCATTCCATTTCCAGGGATTCAAAGCGTGGGGATATTCTCTTCTCTATGGAAGCAAAAAACTAGGGATGGAAAAGATTGACTCCATCTGTGGCCTCTTATAGGGATTTTGAGATCGATTCTTGCCAGCTCTCGGGAGATTGACATCGAAAAATGACATTATACCTTCGTGCAATTGTGCACTGTTGCACCACTTGTGATGCTTGTGGAAGAAGCCAATTATCCACCGTTGGAGCCTTGTTATAGCAGCCATGTGGTGAAGAAATACAAAGAATCCTTAAAATATATATTCCTATGTACATACCTGTGCCCCATGAAAACTAAAAAATTGCTCAAAGTAATCTCTTGATCGCCTCAATTCGACTGTCATCAAATCTAGCTTTGTGTCCAGATTTTAGCAAATTTTCCTACTGATGAACCCGACCTCTCATGGCATTTCCTTTAACAGAAATACTACTAGAAATGATGGCGACTTTGAACGTCAATAGAGACGTTACGTTGCACATTAGAATTGGCAGAAAAATCCAGATGGCGTGATGAAAATTGCATGCATTTTATGCAAGGCCATATGGCATGATGGAAATTCCATGCATCGTATGCGAACAGACCAATGCTGGATCGCTAGTGGAAATGGATAAATACGTGGTTAAGTTAAATGATTATTAACATTGCATGGCTTTCGCATAGTGTTAGAATATGTAATTCTTAATTCTTATTTTTCTTCTTAATCATGTGTGAGGATATTATGTGTGTAACTTATAGAACAATTTTTAGTGGTTTGATCCTATAGTTAAGGATGTTGTTAGATAGTTCGTTGTGAGAGAAATTTTCTCTAATTAACAATCATATAATAGCGAGGTAGATATTTGCTCAACTGATAGATTGAGTGATCAAGTTGGTTTTTCTATATTAAAACAAAACTTCTTGTATTTATATGTATCATTAAGTTAATTCAATAGAGTGTGTTTGACTTATTACTTAGTGTGTAATACTCTACTCTCTCATTTTAATATGGTATAGAGCGGGATTGGGCCTAACTCCCTCACGGGAAGGCCCATGAATATGGAGAAGTGGAGTAATTGTTTGTTTGTGATTGGTTTGTCTATCCATTTTAATATGGTTTCTCCATATCCATTTGATGAATACGCGTGATTCGATCTCTGAGGTTTGAAATTATAAGATTCTGAGTGCATTTTCATTATTGTGTGTCCACTACTATTTTATGTATGGTGATACCTACCATCATTTGAGAGAGAGATAGGTAAGGCACTCTAGTGGATTCGCTGGAGGAGAAACGCTAATGAGAGGCATGACAACTAGGAGAAGGAATAGGAGAAGGAAGCGACCATGTGAGAGGAGAAAACCACTGATAAAAGAGACTGTGTTGGGTAGATCCGTGGCAACAAATCTACAATGAAATTTAGATTTCAGATTCATATCACCTGCACATTGTCCCGTGTGGATTAATCCTATTAAATTATTTGCTTCTAGGGATGTTGAGTCAATAAATAATAATAAAAAAAGAACATAATAACATGCACTCCAAATAATTTCTCCTGTACCGATTCATCTTAGAATATATTCTCCTAATGTTGTTAATTTAACCCTCATTGATTTGCCCGGTTTGACAAAAGTTGTCGTAGAGGGACAAACATAAAGCATTGTTGTAGCCGCTGAAAGACCTGCATGTGGGACATATGAGCTATTCTCGATCCTGGTGCAGAAGGTCTAGCATTAGTTGTCTAGAATTCAAACGATTAATATCCACCCTGATTTCCCTTCAGATGTAAAATTTCTCTATTCTCCCATTTTAATATGGTGAATTAGAGTACCACTATGTTGGGGTTCAAGATATCAATGGATGGTAATTCAAAACAGAGAGTTTTTCACAGGCACAAGCAATGGTACATATCGACTGGTGGTGTTGTTGTTGTGAAGACCATTGTTGTTGCTGCTATAGAGATTCAGATTAAGGCGCGCCAATTAAACCATGAGAAATTCGGAGAGGTGAAAGCAAGGTATATATGGTGGATTTGCGTCTTGGTTGTAATTAAGTCTCGTCAAAATCAAATTATGAAAATGCATCGATATAACTCTGGTTCACATAATTGGATGTTTATTGTTGTGACATTTAGTCTGGTCAACTATTGTCACCAGTTTGAGTCTATGTTGGAACTGATCATTACAATATTAGACAAATTTTATTAGAAATTGTTTGCATGAATCATTGAGTATGAGACAAAATATTGTGAAGATTAGGAGATGAGATGTAAATGGTTTACATTTTCGACATATGTAATGGGTTTTGGGAATATGATTGTTACAAAGGAAGATGGTAACCTTTGTGTTGATGTAAAACTTTTTTAATGCTTGTTGTGCCTGAATTAATGATGCATTTGCGATGCAGGGGGTGCATGATCGGTTGTACCCGACACCCTGTAGTTTTGGTCCAAGTTGTATTGCCTCATCATAGGCATGTTAGTTCCCCAGGTTTGTTGTAAGCCCTGCTATTCAGGCATACGTGTTGTGCAAATTCACACATAGTTATCCTCTTATGCATAGAGAGGATGCATATCTAGTTGTGGCATAGACCACTGTGAGAGGTACGGGGGTGACAGGTGTACCTGTAGCCTAAACTTGATGTGGAGTCGAAGAAATTGAGCCTTCGATTCACGGGGGGAAAGTGAGATTGAAGAATCTCAGAATGTGATGGACCAAGTTATTATTAAGGGAGAGCCTAATATGTTGATGAAACCTGTAGGTGAAAAGGAATCCTAGAGAACTGGTGAGTACAAGGGAAGGTTATCTCAGTAGATGGATTTATTTTTATATGGACATCAATGATCATTTGTTTTCAATAACCAGTTTATGCAGGTACAAGAGAAAAAATCCCATATTGAAGAAATCCTAATGGACGAGAAGAATATGGAAATGTTGAGTAGTAATGAAGATAACATCCGTGGAAATCTTGTGACAACAATTGAAGTGAAGTAGTGATAGACATTAAGACAAGTACTCATTAAGAGAGAGTGTTAGAATATGTAATTCTTACTTGTCTTAATCATGTGTGAGGATATTTTGTTTGTAACTTAGAGAACAATCTCTACGAGAGTGGTTTGATCCTATAGTTAAGGATGTTGCTAGATAGTTGGTTGTGAGAGAGATTCTCTCCAACTAAGAGTCATATAATAGTGTGAGGTTGATATATTTTTTCAACTGATAGATTGAGTGATCAAGTTAGTTTGTCTATATTAAGACGAAGCTTCTTGTATTTATATGTATCATTATGTTAATTCAATAGAGTGTGTTTGACGTATTATTTAAGGTGTAACACTATACTCTCCCATTTTAATACATAGTTGATGCAAGAAGATTGGTTCAATTATAATATACAAACTATATATAAGGAGGCTAAATATTTTGGTTTGCAATTATTCACATTTGGCTAAGTAAATTTTGTCAAAAGTGTGTGCGTATCTAATGGTTCCTTTGCTGAAGGCTTTAAGGCTCCATTAAATATGCTCTAGATATCGATATATGTATCTATTTTGTTTCTTGGCTCAATCTCTGTTGAGCTTTGATAGTTTCTTGTCCAAACCTCGGTTGAGGCGACAAGATTTCAATGATCTGGTCTGGCGAATCTCATGAGAAACGACCTCAAGCATTTGAGGCATGGTATTTTTCTCATATTAGCAAAATGTCATCTAAATATAAGCCTATCTAATTTTATCAATATTTATAGACCTAGATCTAAATCCAAACCTCTCTAAATCGTATTGATGGAATAAACCCTGGTCTAATATGCAATTTGAGGTTGCAAATTTGTGTTGTTTTGAAATTGTGATATGCTTCTCCATATTGCAAGTCAACTATATTCACAAACCCATCCTAATCTGATTGGATATGCAAGTGTATATTTCATATTTCAATTTTTTCATTTGTGATACCTTACCCAACATTCTGCCATATGCATCTCTGAATTTCATAAGCATGTATCACACCCAAGTTCAGACCAACCTGCGTTGGTTTTCATATTTGACGATCGATCCACCCTAGTGTCAGTCAACTCTTATACTATATGCTTCATAAAAGGTTCCCTTATTTTGAAAAGATTAAGCAGAGACAAAATTAATGCAACACACTACACTATTGATGTTCATATTCTATTAATATGAACATGTACAATTACACAATACGGTTACACAAAGTTACCAACACCTAAACTAACTAATTAACTAATAATTAACTAGTTACGTAAGGACCTTAACACTCATTCTTAATTACATCCGTTAAAAAATATCATTATCACTATCACCAACTACCAATGCATTAGACTCCCCCTTAAACATAACTTGGTTCCACATTCTGAAATTAAATCTCATACTTTTCTCCTATTAATCGAAGATTCAAATTCTCCGATTCAAGTGGACTTAATATCACATTCCTTGATCCAGATTTAGGAGTAGAATGAACTGATTAATAGACGAAATACAATAAACACAGATATATGAAGAATAACAGAAATATCCAGTGAACAATATCTTCTATTAAATAATGAAATAGGTTGAAACTGTAAAATTGCAGAACTGAAACACTTACTTGAATGGTGGTAGCTATCTTTGAGAAGAGATGTGGCTGCTATGCGCATCCATCTAAGTAGAATGGATTAAAATGAGGCTCAAGAGGCTTTTTTTATATTACTTATGAATGCCCAAACCCTATATATCCAAAAACCTAACCCTAGAAGGTGAAACACCAAAAGTCATGTGGGCCCTATGGGTAAGTTGGTGTAATTTGATACCTCAACTTCCAAGGGTCATAAATTTTGCATATGACCTCCGTTTTAGGCACGTGATAGCCTAGTGGAAAGGTCTTTTAGAGAACTACACATTCCGCCGTCAAACTTTTGCTTTGTCTATAGTTTGTATGTGGCGAGCCAAAAAAACAATGTTTAGGGCCCCAAAATGGCCCTGGAAGTACAACAAGATGTGCTGACATGAAAACATACAAAATAAGCCAATTGGATTAGGCGAGAGGCCACCCATATCCACCTGGAAGATGTGTGGGGCTTCAAACAACCCCATAAGTGTAGAACCCACAATTCAAAGCAATACATAAGAACGTGTTGAACACAAAACGGACACGAGGAGCCAGTTGGAATAGGTGGGTGGTCACCAATATCTGCTTGGATCAATCCTCCCCCCTCAGGAAGAAATAGTCTCCATTGCGTTGAGTTCCCCCGTCAGGTGAGGAAACTTCTGCTGGATTTGGCCTCGAGTGAGACACTTGCCTTGGTGTAGGAGTTGCCCTGCCTTGACAACCTGATAAAGCTGGATCCACTATTGGTGACTGCCCTTGACCTATGTGTCCACTATCTGATCAGTGGATGCTTATTCCATGTAGTCATGGTTGAGATTTATTGTGTCATCTGTTCTGCGATCTCGGTGGTGTCCAATAATGGGGGAAAATATGGATGAAGGAGCTCCACATTGAATACTAGATGCATGCCAATGAAGGGTGGAGTGTTGAGCTCAAAAGCATTGCTAATCACAACCTTGGTGATGGTGTAAGGCCCATAAAGAAGTGGGCGAAGCTTCCGATGGGGCCCAATGAGACACTCCTTCTGCAAATGTAACCAAAATTTGTCACCAACCTGAAATTGGTGTGGTACCCTATGTTGATCATGGTGTTGCTTGTACTCAGCATTGGATTTTTGCAAAATCTCCTAGACCTATTAGCGGATGTGCTGAATCTGCTGTATGAATATGGTGGCTTTGTCAATCACAGACTGATAAGGGGAAGAGTCTGTCTATGCGGTGGCAAGAGGAAGTGAAACATCAATGGGTCCAAAGGGTTGGAATTCCAGACCCACTTGAAATGGGCTATGGTCGGTGGAACTATGGATAGCCCTGTTGTAACTGTGTTGGACATACGGGAGACTCTCGTGCCATGTACATGGATGCTTAGAATTGTACGTGTGCAGGATGTGCACAATCATCCGATTGATGACCTCTGTTTGGCCATTGGTTTGGGGGTGGAAAGCAGTGGATTTTGCGAGCTTGGTGTCCAACAAAAACAAGAGATTTGACCAAAAGGTGCTGAGGAACCTTCTGTCTCGGTCGGATATGATGGTATGTGGTATCTCAAAGTGGACCCACACTCGTTCGAAGAAGAACTTATAAATATAGGCCGCTGTGACATTCTTCTTATAGGCTGTGAGGATGACCATCTTCAAAAACCGATCAACGACCACAAACACATAGTCATTTCCTTGCTTGGTGGACGACAAGCCAGAAATGTAATCCATTGAGATGGATTTCCAAGGCTTCTCGGGAATAGGAAGAGGGGTGTATAAGCCTTGCTTCTTGATGGCTGGCTTGGCAATGGCATAGTTAGTGAAAGATCTGATATACTTGTTGACGTCTTGTCAATGTTTTGGACAATAAAAATGTTTCTGAAGAACGACCACAATTTTCTCCACGCTAAAATGTCCTGCCACCCGACTGTAGTGGGCTTCCCAAATCAAATTTGCACGCTCGCTTGTAGGAACATAGAGATGGACCAGGTGGCATAAGAGTCCATATTGAATGTGAAAATCAATGACAGTTGCACCTGTACCCAAGAGATGATAGGTGGTGGCGAAGTCTAGATCTTGCTGATAAAGTTGGGGCCACTCAGATGCTTCATGTCCACAAGAATGGAGCACAATGGTGAGTGCCGCCACATGAGGCTGACTAAGACAATCAGAGACACGATTGGAGATACTTGTCTTATACTTTATGTTGATATGGAAGTGTTTCAGGTAGGTGAACCACTTCTGATGGCGGTTGTTCTGCAATTTCCCTTGTGTCTATATGAACTATAGAGGCTTGTGATCAATGTGTATGATCGTCTCTTTCCCCATAATGTAATGTTTCCATTGATGACAGGATTTTACAATGGAATACATTTCCTTTTCATAGGTGGGGTATTTCCATATAGTATCAGAGAGTGTCTCACTATGGTATGCCACCGGATTCCCATGTTGAGTGAGAATTTCTTCCACAACATAGTCAGATGTATCAGTTTCAATCTCGAATGGTTGCTTCAGATCAGGTAAGGAGAGTACAAGAGTTGAGCAAAAGTGATGCTTTAGGTCATTAAATGCTCGTTGTTGCTCCTTCCCCCACACGAACTTGGCCCTACCACTACCCTTGGTCACCTAACTGAGGGCCCATGCAATATGGGAGAATCTCAACATGAACTGTCGGTAGAAGTTGGCTAGTCCCAAAAAGCTCTGAAGCTCGAATAGTGTGGTCGGGAATGGCTAGTCATGAATGAATTGGATCTTAGGTGGATCAACATGTACCCCATGCTCATAAAAAATGTAGCCCAAGTATTGGACCCTGTTCACGCCAAAAGAACATTTTTTCAAGTTGGCATAAAGCTTGTGCTACCACAGAGTGCTCAAAACCTAATGAATATGCCACATGTGCTCCTCCCACGTTCTACTGAAGATGAAGATGTCATCCAAATATATTACCACAAAGGAGTTGGTGAAGGGTCTCAATACATCATCCATCAACCTCATGAAAGTGGTTGGTGCATTTGTTAACCCAAAGGGCATGACTAGCCATTCGTAGAGACCTTCTCTAGACTTGAAGGTTGTCTTCCATACATTAGTTGGTTCGATGAGAACCTGGTGGTAGCCAGACTTCAGGTCAATCTTGCTGAAGAAATTTCCCCCCTTGAGTTGGTCAAGAAGGTCATCGATCCTGGGAATGGGGTAGTGGTTCCTGACTGTGATTTTGTTTAGGGCCCTGTAATCAATGCAAATTTGCTAAGTCCCGTCCTTCTTCTGCATTGGTATAATCGAGCTTTCGCAAGGGGAGGAGATGGGTATGATGTTCTCCTTTTGAAGAATCTCTTGGATATGATGCCTGATTTCATCATTCTCCATCAACAAGCGCTGATAGACTGGTCCATTGGGTAGAGGTGCGTCGGGTGTCAGATCAGTTGGATGCTTGACTTGGCAGTGTGTCAGTACCCCTGTAGGTGAGGCCAAGATGTCTCCGTATTATTCCACGATCTCGTCCACTTGCTTCTGTTGCAAAGAGAGGTGCTGTGTAGGGGCCATTGATGTGGTGATGACCTTCTACTAACTGTGAGCACGGATCACAAAGAAGATGAACTTCCCAATCTATGAAATGACCTTACTGCATTGCTTAACAGAGATTAAAGAAATAGTAGTAGGTGGTGTTACCTCTAGGATCTTGTACAATTGTCTACCCAAAGTAATAATAACACTGCGAGGTCTAGACTCATACACAACATGACGCTTCCACAAATATGGTTGTCCTAAAATAACATCACAAACTTCAAGGGGAGAAATATCACATAGTACCTCATCTTTGAAAGGCTTGATGTCGTAGGACAGACAACATTATTGGCTGACACAAACATCTCTTCCTTGGCGAAGCCAGTTGATGGTGTAGGGCTGCGGGTGCGGTGTCATTGGCAGGTCCATCTGCTTGATGACCTCTACTGAAATTGGGTTCTTATGACCAACGTTGTCGATAATGAAATGAATCAAAGCCCCCTTGACCCACATCTGCGAGTGAAAGAGGCATTTCCCTTCCTCTGGTTCTTCTGGTTAGCTTGGCCGGAGTTTGGTGGTAGCGACAGTGGCACTAGGTTCAACATCGATAATCCGATTCCCTCCTTCAGGATTTGACTCGGAATCAGATTTGGCCTCTGACTCGGAAGAATTTAGCTCGACCACAAAGGACTTCTTGGAGCGACATTCTTCGGTGTTGTGCCAAGGACTTTTATGGTACTCACCATTTTCTTGTTTCCTTCTTCATCTTCTCATTGCCCTTCTTATGTTGCGGCTTGGACTGGTTGTCCGAAGGGAGGCCATCTCGATTTGGTCCCTTGCTGTGTGGGTTGGGGCTGCCTTTGCCCTGCTTTGGCTGTGAGGGGTTTGCATATCCAAACTCTCGCTGTTTCTACTTAAATTTCTGCTCGATCTTGACAGCGTATCTATAAGCCGTACCCAATGAGGCGATGTCCAGGAATTTCATTTATGTTTGAATGTATCTATGTAAACAATCGTGGTATTTGAGCACCGAATGATGCTCAGAGTCTTTTATACCCAATTTGGTGCGCAGGGTATGGAAAATATTGGTGAAATCTAGTACGGTTTGGTCCCTTTCTTGACGTAGGGTGGTCCATCTGGTGTACTGGTCCTCGTAGCTTCCAACAGGGTAGTAGTGTTCTTTAATGGCATCCCAGAAGGAATCCCATGTAGGGGCCACCACAGACATTGTAAATTCCTCCACGACCCTTTACTCAGAGTAAGTATCCCACTAGTATTTAACACGGGGAATGACCTTGAGGAGTGCAAAAGTGATATTTTCTCTATCGAAAAAATTGTGGACTGAAAAATATCCTTTGAGTAGATTCAACCATTTATCTACAACATCTGCATCTATCAGTCCTTCAAATAATGGAATTTCAAAATTAACATGTACCTTGAAGGGGGTTTCATGGTCACTTGATGAAGATGCTTCTCCTGTGGGCAACCGTCGAAGGATCTGCGCGAAGTTGTCCATCATTTTGTTCGTTTGTTGCGCAAGGGATTCTTCCAACAACATTTTAATAGGATCTCCTGCTTTATCATCTTTATTTTTTTCCCCCATTGTTTGTTTTTGGGCTCGGCGCGACTGATCTTGTAATGACTTGATTGGTTCAAGTCCCAACTTCTTGTACCTAGATATTGTCGGGGACATGCACAAAGAAAAATAAATGAAGAGAAGACCGCTCCGATACGATTTAGGAACATAACGAACTGATTAACAGACTGAATACAATAAACATAGATATATGAAGAATAACACAAATATCCAATGAACAATATCTTCTATTAAATAATGAAATAGGCTGAAACTGTAAAACTACAGAACTGAAATACTTGCTCGAATGGTGGTAGCTATCTCTGAGAATAGATGTGGTTGCTACACGCATCTGTCTGAGCATAATGGATTTCAATGAGGCTCCAG
>ML824287.1:128236-138805 GCA_009831015.1 Picea engelmannii | reverse complement strand
GCCACTTACCAAAAATTCGTGATATGTTTTAAATGTTATAACATTCCAAAATTCACGTGGAGGTTTTGTAACCATATAATATATGGTTAAAACAAACAAACCATATATAACAAGTTTGCAAATAAATGAGAGGATCATGGGGTTGGAACCCACAACCTCCTCCACATATTCCAACAAACTTAACCAATGTGCCATGAATATGAATTATTAAAAAAACCATAACTATAATATTTATTATAATACCAATATTCCATATTTAGTGGGATTCCTCCTAAAATTAGTAATAAGTTACCATTAATTTTGGGATTTTGTTAAGAGGGGTGGCTTATTTAATGACACACATCCCAACTCATTTTACACACAACTTTTTTTTTTGTGTTTTACACAATATTTTTGGTGTTTTACACAATTTTCTTTTGTGTTTTACACAATATTTTTGGTGTTTTACACAATTTTCTTTTGTGTTTTTGAAAACAACATTCTCATGTACTAAAGCTCTGCTCATTTTCCTTTTGAAGTCAAGTTTGTAGTCTTTTGAGAGTTATAGGGTATTTATAGCCATCATAATTGGTTTTCCAAGACAGAGTCGATGGTGACAATCTTATCACTCATTTGTAAGCCATAATTATGCAAATTTGGGTTTTGTGAGCTGTAAGAGAGCCTTTGAGCATTTTGTAAAGAAACATATAGTGTTTACAGTCATTGGATTTGGTTTTCCGAGACGGTGTTGAATTTGACATTTGTAATTGAGTTTGAGTAACATGCAAGAAGGTCATTGTGAAACACAATTATTGCGTTCATGTGATTTTGTATATGTTCATGTATGAATGATTATACAAGTTATGTTAAAGTGTTTGGTTAAGTAAGATAAAACACTTCCATGCTATAAGCATTGTCAATAAAATAATCTTGGAATAATAAAGTGGTTTCATACTTAATACTATTTGAGGATCAAGTGATATTAGAGACACTGAGTTCAGATCAAGTGGTGTATGATTTTTAATCCATTTTTGGATCACACTAGAAGAAGGAAAATTCAAACACATATCAAGTATAAATATTATGCTATGATGACTCAAGTTATGAGTGTAGAAGACAATTTGAATTTTGAGCAAGAAAAATATCTTAAGGAATGGATGAATGTTATGCAAGAGAGATATGATTCCATAATGAAAAATGAAACTTGGGAACTTAAGAAATTGCTCGAAAATGAAATTATTATAGGTTCAAAATGGTTGTTCAAATCTAAGTTCAATGCTAATGGTAGTATAGACAAGTTTAAAGCTAGTTTGGTTGAAAAATGTTATTCGCATAAATAAGGAATAGATTATTGTAATGTCCCCCAACCCAACCAAGGGACATTACAGTGCAGAATAAACATAAAACGAAATTTACAGCCAAATAATTTAATTATTTTACTGTTAGCCAATTTCTTGTAAGTTACAGCTACGAATTTAAAATATATTTAACTATTGTCTATAACCACAAATAGATTCATCTACAACATGCTAATGATCAACATGAAATTTAACTAAACGATTCATTACAACAACAGATAAATCATTCTCATTTACATAGAGTTCATGCACAACAATAATACATGTAAATAAGTCAACAACCAGATAAAAAACTTATCTTGAAACAAGAATTGTGCAACCATTTGCTTGGGATGGAAATTCCACCCAACCATAGACTAACTGTTCCAAATCTCAACAACTAGTCACCCCCGAGCTGAGGCTAGAAATACACAAGAGAGGGTGGTCTCTCATAGTTCACCCACAAATCATACAACTCTCAACCCAACTAATATTCTCCTACAACTATCTCGATTTTCCACCAACTCTCTTCCTCTTGACTTATCCAACCCAAGGAATGTACCCCTTCACTAATATCAGTCCCTTAAATGTCCCATTCATTTATCAACATCTCTCTGGCACATGCAACTAGGAATCTCTCAGCTAGAAACTCAAAGGAAACTACTGCTATGAAAACTATCATCCAACCAACATCAAACACTTGATGTTTTAGTGCAACTCACACATGAGTTCACTCTTCATGCCTGACAACTTGGCTCTTCAATTTTCCAGGTCCAATTCACTCCAATTACTCTCCAACATGCTCTATAATTTTCCCTCCATGGCTGTAGTAGGTTCAAGCTCTATTTCTTGCTCTCTCCTTGCTTCCCATGCACAAACTTGACTAACTAAAAACTGTTATCCCCACCCATACAAATTTCCTCTCTTTGGATTTTCTTTCTTGACTCACACTCTTCCCCAAGATGATTTTACTCAACCCCCATGTGTTCAATAAATTTGGAATGTGACCACTCACACCCACTCTCTTTCATGTATTCAATGATTGTCTTTGGGAACACTCAATAACAAATTAGAAGGTTCATATACAATTAGCATATTTAGGAAAAATGAGTTAAATTAATATACATGAGTTTTTCCCCCTTGGACCCCTCTTGGCCATTATCTGTAACATCCAGTTCCACTGATCACATTCATACCACCGATTTATTATTTGAGGACACTTGCGAGCAAGTGATCTGGTTAAAACATGATACTTTATGATCAACTATTTTGGTTTACAAGTTAAAAATGATGCCATCATTTAATAATGAAATTTGATATGTTAATTTCATTGATGTATATCATTGACATGTATTATGATGAGGTTTCTTAAGTGTGAAGGGGATATGACACGATGAGGATGATGATGGCATCGACATAACACCTTAGAGTCTGGATTGAGTCAGAGAATGGACTATTGGCTTTGGTTATGATTATTTGGTTTATTACGCATGTGTTATGATGATGATTTCAATTATGGATTTCATGTATATGAGTTATTAATATTATCTTTATCATTGGATGTAGGCACGGTGACGTTTTTTAATCTGAATTACATATGGAGTAAAGGGGTCATACATAGATATCATATGGATGAGGGAGAGGTGTGGCAATTTCCCTGTCACAGTCTACTAGCACTCTTGTCATGACCTGAACTGAAGGTTAACGACTACCTTGTTCATGAGAGGTTCACAATGTCGTGAGGACATACTGAGACAGTCACTTACGAGGATTTCATAGGGGAATACAATAAGGAGGATTCCTTATTCCTTAGTAATCCCTTAGTCTCACACAAGGTTGACAAATGAAGTATTGACTCCAAGTGTCAAACAACTTCCAAATTAAGTCTATTGGCGAGTGGCACCCTTGGAGCACATCGATGCATCTTGAAGAGCATGTTGTTGGAGTTACTTCACACAGACCTAGAATTTATTATTCCTAAGGTTTTTCCTTTTTTATTAGTCATTATTCAGTATCCTATATTTTAGGAAGAATATTCCTCTAGGGAGAATATTCTCTTCAGTTTTCACTTCAGTTTGATTAGTTGAGTGGAGTCTAGATGCTACATTGGGATTATCACCATGCAAAATTGGGATCATCACCAACTAATGCACATTTTCCTTGGTATCATCACCAGACTAGTGCATTACCCATGATTCCCTAATCTCCTCCTCACTTCACTTTGTTTTAGTCAGTTAAGTGAAGACTGATAGACTAGTTAACTCAGCTAGGTGGCAGTTCACTTTCGCAACTTCTCGAGAGACTAGACTAGGTGGCAGTTTAGTCCCATAACTATTGGTGTGTGTCCAAATCACTCTATACCACCACCATTGCGCATTGTCTTCTCCTCCAATGTGCAATGATTGAGTTATACCGAGTATTTCATGTGTAAATTATCAATTATTCATTTGGTTAATGAGAATTCTTCCATTTTTTCTCTCTTTCTTCTTGTTTCTCAATTTATCTATGCAAATGTGTGTGTTATTTTCTAGCTTGATCTATTCTGTGCAGGTTCAAAAAATTTACATGGTATCATATCGGACATACTTCTAAGAAAAAGTCACATCGAATTATTTTTGTAGGTACAAAAGATTGAAGACAAGATAAAAATGGAATTCCCAAAAGAATTCATTCTTACACCTTACAATTAATTTTCATGGAAGGAGAGGATGATCATGCATGTTATAAGAAGAGGACTGTATAGGTTAATCATGAACATGGAAACATAACCAACATCAACCATAGAAAAATAAAAGTATCTAAATCAAATGGATGAAGCATTCAAAAGAATCTGTAGTCTCATTTTTCCCGATCTCCTTTTTCACATATCTTCCTGTAAAATCTCCAATGAAGCCTCGACCACCATGGAAGGGTTATTTCGAAAATAGGATGAGATGAGGGGACACATGCTCGAGGTGGAATTTCTCACATTGGATCCAAAAATATTCGACAATCTCCAATATTTCTTTACAAAATTTAAGGATTTACTGTCACAACTCAAGGCTTGTGGGGTTGATAAATCTGAGGAGAAACAAATGGTTCTCACCATTGTCTCAAAAATTGGTCCTAAATTATCAGTGTTCATATCCACATTCCAATCAATTAAATTCGCCTCTGGAGCCACTTGGAAGATGCCTTCTCTTGAGGAATTTATCAAATCTCTGACACAAGAGCATACCAAGCTCATCAACATGGGAAAAGTCAAAGGCCCAAAGGCACATGCACTTACTGTGAAAGATGGAAGCGGTTATAAATATCATAAATATAAAGATAAATACAAAAGGAAAGCACATGCAAATCCGAAGAAGGAATGGTATTCAAAACCCTTCATCGATGCCTCTGAATCTATAGGTGAAAATGGAAGAAAAGGGGAGAAATGTACATACTTCCATAAATGATTCCATCCAGAATCCACATGCATGCAGAAAAAAAATAGATCTAATGACTCAAATACTTCAACAAAATAACCTTGGAGATCACATCCCCAAGGGTGCCAAGAAGAAGAAGAAGCCAGAAGACCATAATCCCAAGAAATGAAATTCTAGCCATGCTTTGATTTCCATCAACTCCTCTCCCGATGCTTGGATCGTATATTCAGGAGCATCACATCACATAGATTTCACAAAAGTATTCTATTATTCATTATATGCATGAAAAGTTCCTCCTATTCTAATGTGGGACAACTCTCCAGTCGAGGTCAAGGACAAAGGAAGGATTGAACTCACCAACGAAAGCTTCAAGAATGTGTTGCATGTTCCCAAATTTTCTGTCAACCTTCTCTCTGTGTATCAGATGAAAAATTATGGCACCAGAAAGAGATTCATATTCACACTTGATGCAATGTACATCTATGACATGCAAACCAATTCCAGGGTTTCTACTGGTGAGGTTAATCATCAATCTATATTGTATAGATTTTGTGAATTTATTGAACCAGATTCCACTTTACTTCTTACCCATGCTGATGAAAACAATAGGATATGGCATGACTGGTTTGGGCATTTGAATTTAAGATATATGCAATAAATTAGCAAGTAAGGATTAGTTGATGGTCTACTAGACATCCATTCCTCCAAAGGAATTTGTGAGGGATGTGTTCTTGGAAAACACCCTCAAGAGAAATTCAACAAACGGAAGACAAAGAGGGCTTCCTCTCCTTTAGATCTAATCCACAGTGACCTCATGGGCCATTTTCCACATCCATCAATCAACAAAGCAAGGTATGTTCTCATTTTTGTTGATGTTTTCTCAAGTTTCACATGGATTTTCTTTCTCGGGAAAAAATTAGAGGTCTTCCAACACCTGAAAATTTTCAAAGCCCTGGTTGAGACACAGTCAGGAAAGAAAATCAAAATCCTTCTGAACTGATAACGGGGGAGGGTATGTCAACCTTGAGATCCAAAATATTTGTCATAAGGTATGGATTCGGTTGTAGTACACATTTCCCTATACTCCGCAGCAAAACGGAGTTGTTGAGCGAAAAAACATATCTCTAAAAGAGATGCATCTTGCATGTTACATGCAAAGACACTTCCATAGAGATTATAGGACAAATAATGTAATTGTGCAACCTACATCCAAAACATATCTCCCAATAGATATGTCAAGGATAAGACCCCCTACTAGGCTTGGAGGGGGCTCAAACCGAAAGTGACCCACTTTCTTATTTTCGATTCATGTGCATGGGACCAGATTCCCTCTGAAAAGAGGAAGACACTTGATCCATAGAGTACAAAGTGTATCTTTGTTGGATACCCCAATTGTGTAAAGGGATACAAAATTATTGATATTTCCTCAGACTGGCTCATCATTGAGCATAGTGTCTAATTCAAGGAAAGTGTCTCGCATGTACCTCAACAGCCGCCTACGGACACCTTTGTTCTTCCACCTGTTAGAGATGATGAGCATGCACATGCCGACTCTTTTTCAGATGATAGTTCAGATTCAGATGATCTAGATACATATTCAATACAACCATATGAAGAGTCAGTGCATCCAGATGCAGATCCAGAGCAAAGGCCCAAGTGGGCCCATACTACTCTTCAAGATGCAGGGGATATTGTTGGTGATCCATCCGATACTAGGAGGACTCGATTTTATTTTTAGGAGCCTCCTCTTGCACTCACTACCACTAAACCATTGCCACCTAGACAATGTTTCTTGGTTCAGTATTCAGATCCACAATCTTATGGAGAGGCTGCTGGAAATCCCTTTTGGGAATCTTCCATCTAGGATGATTACAACTCCCTCCTCGAGAACCATACTTGGGATCTGGTTCCCCTTCTTTCTGGAAGGAAACTTGTTAGGTGCAGATGGGTCTACAAGACCAAGAGAACAATGGATGGACAGATTATCAGATACAAAGTCATTCTTGTTTCCAAAGGATTTCAACAAGTCCATGACATTGAATATGATGAGACCCTTGCTCCAGTAGAGAATATGGATTCCATACATTTGGCACTTTCCATTGTGGTAGCCTAGGGATTTATGCATGATTCATATTTAGTTTGTCGACTAAAGAATTCTCTTTATGGCCTCAAACAGGCTCTGAGGGCATGGTATGCCAAGATGAACTCTTACCTATTATTACATAACTTTGTACGTTGTAAATTAGACCCGAATGTTTACATGCTCAGGACGACTGATTCACTTCTACTCTTAGTTATGTATATTGATGATTTGTTGATCACCAGTTGCCTAACTTCAACGATTCTACAGTGAAGAGGATTCTACATGACAGATTTTTGATGACGGACATGGGTCCACTACACTTATTCCTTGGACTCGAGATCAATCAAGATGCATCAGGAATCAAACTGTTTCATGCCAAGTATGCATGATACCTCCTTGAGATATTTCACATGACATATTGCAAGTCTACTCTGAATCCTTTCCTATCAGGAGTCTGACTTGAGGATGGAGGGGACACTACACTGGTTGACAACACACTGTGCAAACAACTAGTGGAGAGCTTGTTGTATCTCAAACAATCTAGACTAGACCTCTCCTATGCAGTTGGCGTAGTTTCTAGGTTCATGTAGGAGCCACATGACCTACATTGGAAGGCTGCAAAGCATATCCTTTGATATGTACAAGGCACCATCGCCTTTGGGATTCATTATGCAACAAACTCTACATTAGACCTCATTGGGTTCACTAATTCTAACTGGGTTGGTGATAACACTGATCGCAAGTCCACATCTGGTTACTCACTCAATATTGGTTCCATGCCTATTTGTTGGTCGAGCAAGAAGTAGGCTACTATTGCTCTATTTTCAACCGAGGCAGAGTACAGAGGGGTAGTTAACATAACCATTCAGGCTATGTGGCTATAACATTTTCTCACTGAGTTGGAAATTCAGTTTCATTAACTGATCGTCATCAGGTGTGACAACTATAGCACTCTGAAGTTCTACAAATATCGAGTTCAGAGGCAGCAACGGAAGCACATCAAGATCCACATGCACTACATACGGGACTTAGTACACGAGGGAATCATCGACCTACAATTCTATCCTTCAACAAAACATACTGCAAACATATTCACCAAGAAATTCACTAAGTAGAAGTTCCATTCTTTGCGAAGTCGTCTTGGAGTGAAGGACACAATTTCCTAGCAACTGTTAGTTCTTATTTACATACATTGTACCTTGAGGGGGAGGGGGGGGAAGGGGGGGTTCCCATGAGGTTTTCCCTATTTCCTCACTTTATTTCAATGTATCTTTTCTATTTGGGTACCTAACACGGTCTTGTTGCCGGGACCCATTATTTATTTTCACCATAGTGATGTTTAGGGGGGAAGAGGGGGCGTTGGAGTTACTTCACACACACACCTAGGATTTATTTTTCTTAAGGTTTTTCCTTGTTTATTAGTCATTATTCAGTCTCCTATATTTTAGGAAGAATATTCCTCTAGGGAGAATATTCTCTTCAGTTTTAACTTCAGTTTGATCAGTTGAGTGGATTCTAGATGATACATTGAGATTATCACCATGCAACAATGGGATCATCACCAGTTAATGCACATTGTCCTTGGTATCATCACCAGACTAGCACATTACCCATGATTCCCTAATCTCCTTCTCACTTCACTATGTTTCATTCAGTTAACTGAATATTGATAGACTAGTTAACGCAACTACATGGCAATTCACTCCCGCAACTTCCCGAGAGACTAGACTAGGTGGTAGTTTACTCCCGTAACTACTGATGCGTGTCCATATCACTCTAGACCACCACTATGGCACATTGGCTTCTTCTCCAATGTGCATTGGTTGAGTTATACAAAGTATTTCATGTGTAAATTGCCAATTATTCATTTGGTTCCATTCTCTCTCTTGCTTCTTCTTTCTCAATTTCTTTATGCAAATGTGTTTGTTATTTTCTAGCTAGATCTATTCTATGCACATTCAACACATTTACACATGTCGCATGAATAAATTAATGAGTTATTAAAAATCTAAAAGACCTTAAAGAATAAAACCAAAACCTAGAACTGATAGAAAGAGAATATAAATTTATACAAATTTATAAAATGGAAACCTAATAAATTTAAGTCCAATTGTTATGCCTAATTAATTTTTATAGAAATGGGTCTAAGGGAAATTAGACTAATTAAAATCTAGAAAAGGGAGAATAAAAATTAGGACATGTGCACAATGTGTGCATGAAATTAATAAAAGAGTTTTAATAAAAAAATATATATATTCTTGAGAGATTGGGTGATCAACATAGAGTTAGAATCCTAAGTCAATCTAGACTCTAAATCATAAATAAGAGAAGAGTCATAATCAAACTCCAACTGTAAATTAGTTAGGAGACACAATAAATGAGAAATTGGAGAACTAAGGGATAATTAGGAGAAAATTTAGGAACTAATTAGGGATGTGAGGGAAAATACATAATTATTTTAGTTAAAAATAAATAAACATGTGCAACTTGGGGGGGAGTGTAACATGTGTGGGGGTGATTAATCTCTAATTTAATTATTAAAAATTATTTAATTATGCATGAATTGACAAGTTTCAAGGAAAATTTTCTTATAAAAAGAAGGTAGAGTAAGGCGGAAATGATCTTATTATTAGATTACTGAAATGCTGTCAAAATTATCTGATTAGTTTACTTGTGTGAGTTGGGCTACAAGATTTGTGCAAGAGGTGAAAACCTCTCCTCGTGAGGGAAAGCTTGAGCTAGTTTGGATCTGAAACTCTGTGTATGACCCCTTTGCAGATCGAGGAGCTGAGGGGAAAGAAGAGTACCCCTAACGTTGGATGAGAGTTGCTGATAAAATCATTAGATTAACAAGTGAAGAAAAACGTTGTGCAAATTTTACTTCATATTTAAGATCATCTTTACGTACTACCATTGATCCAACTACGATAAAGTGATTCTAATTTAGTTTAAATCTTATTGGTTGCGATGAAACAATTGCAATCCTATCATTGTAATATTTATTGAATCTACATGCGTGTTCGTTTTTAAATTTTTGTTATTTGATTTATTTAAAATTATGCCCAAGTATGGATTGAAACTGTTAGGCTTATATATTTTCTTATGACGAAAGACTCGAGATAACGCTAAGTAGGAATGAAATCGATCATGGTTATTTTGGTACATGTATTTAAATTATATTGATTGTATTTCTCAATGATATTGTCAATATGCATGTGAATAGAATATTGTTCCTTGGTTATTGTGGTGCATTAACAATCTATACGGTAGATCCGCACTATATAATAATAAAACTTAAATGTTATATGCAGAAATTACCATTGATAGTAATATTATGTGGATATGAATTGACACGACAATGATAGTAATATTATGTGGATATGAATTGACACGACAAAGGTTAATCGCTTATGTTCATACTTTATTGTTTTTGCTTGAACCACATAAAATCCTCGATAAAGCTAGTGTCGAATCGAAATATTGGATTCGAATATCCAATATAAACAAATAGTCCTTTCAGTTAGTGAGGTTCACAATCCTTGGAGATTTGCCCTCATAATTCTTGAATTAAAATATATCAGTCGTTATATATATATATATATATATATATATATATATATAATTAGAATATATTTATATGGTATTACTCCACAAAAGTTAATTGAGTGACTTTATTTTTATACTCAAATATTTAATTATGGTTACTAAATGGTTAAGTTATAAACCCTATTATAGAATAAAATCTTTGAAATCAACTTTAATT
>ML824287.1:115812-128136 GCA_009831015.1 Picea engelmannii | reverse complement strand
TGGTTGACAACACACTGTGCAAACAACTAGTGGAGAGCTTGTTGTATCTCAAACAATCTAGACTAGACCTCTCCTATGCAGTTGGCGTAGTTTCTAGGTTCATGTAGGAGCCACATGACCTACATTGGAAGGCTGCAAAGCATATCCTTTGATATGTACAAGGCACCATCGCCTTTGGGATTCATTATGCAACAAACTCTACATTAGACCTCATTGGGTTCACTAATTCTAACTGGGTTGGTGATAACACTGATCGCAAGTCCACATCTGGTTACTCACTCAATATTGGTTCCATGCCTATTTGTTGGTCGAGCAAGAAGTAGGCTACTATTGCTCTATTTTCAACCGAGGCAGAGTACAGAGGGGTAGTTAACATAACCATTCAGGCTATGTGGCTATAACATTTTCTCACTGAGTTGGAAATTCAGTTTCATTAACTGATCGTCATCAGGTGTGACAACTATAGCACTCTGAAGTTCTACAAATATCGAGTTCAGAGGCAGCAACGGAAGCACATCAAGATCCACATGCACTACATACGGGACTTAGTACACGAGGGAATCATCGACCTACAATTCTATCCTTCAACAAAACATACTGCAAACATATTCACCAAGAAATTCACTAAGTAGAAGTTCCATTCTTTGCGAAGTCGTCTTGGAGTGAAGGACACAATTTCCTAGCAACTGTTAGTTCTTATTTACATACATTGTACCTTGAGGGGGAGGGGGGGGAAGGGGGGGTTCCCATGAGGTTTTCCCTATTTCCTCACTTTATTTCAATGTATCTTTTCTATTTGGGTACCTAACACGGTCTTGTTGCCGGGACCCATTATTTATTTTCACCATAGTGATGTTTAGGGGGGAAGAGGGGGCGTTGGAGTTACTTCACACACACACCTAGGATTTATTTTTCTTAAGGTTTTTCCTTGTTTATTAGTCATTATTCAGTCTCCTATATTTTAGGAAGAATATTCCTCTAGGGAGAATATTCTCTTCAGTTTTAACTTCAGTTTGATCAGTTGAGTGGATTCTAGATGATACATTGAGATTATCACCATGCAACAATGGGATCATCACCAGTTAATGCACATTGTCCTTGGTATCATCACCAGACTAGCACATTACCCATGATTCCCTAATCTCCTTCTCACTTCACTATGTTTCATTCAGTTAACTGAATATTGATAGACTAGTTAACGCAACTACATGGCAATTCACTCCCGCAACTTCCCGAGAGACTAGACTAGGTGGTAGTTTACTCCCGTAACTACTGATGCGTGTCCATATCACTCTAGACCACCACTATGGCACATTGGCTTCTTCTCCAATGTGCATTGGTTGAGTTATACAAAGTATTTCATGTGTAAATTGCCAATTATTCATTTGGTTCCATTCTCTCTCTTGCTTCTTCTTTCTCAATTTCTTTATGCAAATGTGTTTGTTATTTTCTAGCTAGATCTATTCTATGCACATTCAACACATTTACACATGTCGCATGAATAAATTAATGAGTTATTAAAAATCTAAAAGACCTTAAAGAATAAAACCAAAACCTAGAACTGATAGAAAGAGAATATAAATTTATACAAATTTATAAAATGGAAACCTAATAAATTTAAGTCCAATTGTTATGCCTAATTAATTTTTATAGAAATGGGTCTAAGGGAAATTAGACTAATTAAAATCTAGAAAAGGGAGAATAAAAATTAGGACATGTGCACAATGTGTGCATGAAATTAATAAAAGAGTTTTAATAAAAAAATATATATATTCTTGAGAGATTGGGTGATCAACATAGAGTTAGAATCCTAAGTCAATCTAGACTCTAAATCATAAATAAGAGAAGAGTCATAATCAAACTCCAACTGTAAATTAGTTAGGAGACACAATAAATGAGAAATTGGAGAACTAAGGGATAATTAGGAGAAAATTTAGGAACTAATTAGGGATGTGAGGGAAAATACATAATTATTTTAGTTAAAAATAAATAAACATGTGCAACTTGGGGGGGAGTGTAACATGTGTGGGGGTGATTAATCTCTAATTTAATTATTAAAAATTATTTAATTATGCATGAATTGACAAGTTTCAAGGAAAATTTTCTTATAAAAAGAAGGTAGAGTAAGGCGGAAATGATCTTATTATTAGATTACTGAAATGCTGTCAAAATTATCTGATTAGTTTACTTGTGTGAGTTGGGCTACAAGATTTGTGCAAGAGGTGAAAACCTCTCCTCGTGAGGGAAAGCTTGAGCTAGTTTGGATCTGAAACTCTGTGTATGACCCCTTTGCAGATCGAGGAGCTGAGGGGAAAGAAGAGTACCCCTAACGTTGGATGAGAGTTGCTGATAAAATCATTAGATTAACAAGTGAAGAAAAACGTTGTGCAAATTTTACTTCATATTTAAGATCATCTTTACGTACTACCATTGATCCAACTACGATAAAGTGATTCTAATTTAGTTTAAATCTTATTGGTTGCGATGAAACAATTGCAATCCTATCATTGTAATATTTATTGAATCTACATGCGTGTTCGTTTTTAAATTTTTGTTATTTGATTTATTTAAAATTATGCCCAAGTATGGATTGAAACTGTTAGGCTTATATATTTTCTTATGACGAAAGACTCGAGATAACGCTAAGTAGGAATGAAATCGATCATGGTTATTTTGGTACATGTATTTAAATTATATTGATTGTATTTCTCAATGATATTGTCAATATGCATGTGAATAGAATATTGTTCCTTGGTTATTGTGGTGCATTAACAATCTATACGGTAGATCCGCACTATATAATAATAAAACTTAAATGTTATATGCAGAAATTACCATTGATAGTAATATTATGTGGATATGAATTGACACGACAATGATAGTAATATTATGTGGATATGAATTGACACGACAAAGGTTAATCGCTTATGTTCATACTTTATTGTTTTTGCTTGAACCACATAAAATCCTCGATAAAGCTAGTGTCGAATCGAAATATTGGATTCGAATATCCAATATAAACAAATAGTCCTTTCAGTTAGTGAGGTTCACAATCCTTGGAGATTTGCCCTCATAATTCTTGAATTAAAATATATCAGTCGTTATATATATATATATATATATATATATATATATATAATTAGAATATATTTATATGGTATTACTCCACAAAAGTTAATTGAGTGACTTTATTTTTATACTCAAATATTTAATTATGGTTACTAAATGGTTAAGTTATAAACCCTATTATAGAATAAAATCTTTGAAATCAACTTTAATTTTGTGGCATTTATTAATAGTTGGAATTACATTAACATTTGATGTAAGGTGGTAGTTATAGTAATTGGTAGGTAATTAGATTCCTAATTGTTTAGTAATATCATGTAAAGTTGATCTCAAATAGTTGTGAGAAGTTATAATTTATAATAGGGTATAATAAGCGGTATATGATATTATTAACTTTCTTTTAAAGGCTATTTATTTAGGATAGTGGTATATTAATTGCATTACAAATAAAAGTACTTGTTACTGGAACAAAATAATTTTAGGTATAAGTTTGGTAGTCAATTCTTAGTTATAATTAATGACTTTGTCGATGAAATTGTAAAATTCGTTGTATTGAGTAAATAAATAAGATAAATTTGATGTTAACTCAATGACAATATATTGAGGAAATTATGTCGCATAAAAGGTGTATAGTGTCAACTTGCGTTTAGAATAAACATTATGTGGTATTATTTTTTTTTATTGATGGTAATATAATTTTGAAAACTTTACGGAAGTGATGTTAATTTTCGTTGTACCTAATTTTACATTATTTTACTAAGTTTAATATGAACTATCCAACAAATTTGGTAGTTAAATTATCCTAGACACTCCCCTCGCTTTTGGATTAATTCAACCCCCATCTCTTGTCCATGTCCCCTTAATAGCTGGCATCACATTTTATTAAAACATTGAAATACAATTCACATATTACATCGCTTTGGTTGTAGCCAGACATTATATCTACATAAACATTAATTAAACTGGGGATTATAGTGGGGATGTTAAGAACATATGTTTCCTCTTAAGAGGTCACAGGTTCAAATCCAGAGGGGGGTAGGGTATGTATACCTTCGTAGACTTTACCAGTCAAATCGCTGGGCGGAGGGGGGTCCCTTGTCCCACAAGCAAGGGAGTCTCATACACCAATTTGGTGTGCTAGCTTGGTTGTGACCTTAAAAATAGATTATTATTATTATTATTATTATTATTCTCCCTCCCCTACAACTGTGCGCCATCCTCGATGCACTCTATGTTTCTATATATATATATATATATATATATATATNAGAGAGAGAGAGAGAGAGAGAGAGAGAGAGAGAGAGAGAGAGAGAGAGAATTTACATCGCAATACTTAGAAATAAAAATTCCAACAACTCCAACCAAAATCTCATGTTCCTCTCAACTCGTCGACCCAAGAAATGCACCATTTATTTATCAGGGATAACCCAAGGAATATACCATCCATTTATCAAGGCTAACCCAAGGAATGCGACATTGTTTTATCAAGGTCCCCAATGCATTTGGCTATGACTCCAAGATGCAGTTCCAGAATTTTAGCTGCTCAAAATTGAGCCTTGCATTATGTTTTCTTCAAAACTGTAAAACATTTGTGGGTATTCTGCCCTCAAGTTTTCTTCATGGTCCCATGTAGCATATTCAAGAC
Source organism: Picea engelmannii (assembly GCA_009831015.1). Lineage (NCBI taxonomy): Eukaryota > Viridiplantae > Streptophyta > Pinopsida > Pinales > Pinaceae > Picea > Picea engelmannii. The sequence goes on along the minus strand of ML824287.1, from coordinate 123,425 downwards.
CATAGCAGGTCCATTGAACCTTTACCAACCCTATGGATTTATTCTTGAGAACTTTGACTTTTTGATCCAGGATGCATACTGGTTCTACCCGGAAATCCCCTTCGTACTCCACCTAGATCACATTCCAAGCAATCATGTGGTTAGGATCAAACACATATTTCTTTAGCAATTACACATGAAATACATTATGCAGTATCATAGATATAAAATGTATGCAATTAGCCCTATCTTTTCTAATATTTCAAAAGGCCCACAATATCTTGCTGCCAACTTCAGGTATCTTCCTAATTTTAGCGAACTTCTCTTTGCCTTCACTTTCAAAAAAACATGTTCTCCCACTTTAAAATATCTGAAAACTTCTTGTTTGCATAAATTTTCTGCCTATCCTAGGAAGCTTTAAATTATGGTTTATCTTTTCCATCTGATCTTCCATTTCTTTTAACAATTGTAGCTCAACAACTACTCTATTTGTTGGATTATCCCAACTCACTGGAGTGTTACATTTTCTGCCATACAATGCTTCAAATAGACTCATCTTCAATGAGGCTTGATACCCATTATTGTAAGCAATTCAACTAAATGAATATAATCTTCCCACTTTGATGGTTGATCCATCACATACTTTCTAAGCATGTCCTCAATTATTCAATAAGTCCTTTATGTTTTCCCATGTGACTCTAGATGATATGTTGTACTAAGATTTAAATTTGTTCCAAATCCCTTGAATAAACCCTTCCAAAAATTGGAAGTAACTTTGGATCTCTATCTGAAACTATTTCTTTAGGTACCCCATGTAGCTTAGAAACTTCTTTCATGTAGATATCTACAATATTTGTTTCCTTGTGTGTAGTATTTACCAACATAAAATGTGTTGCTTTAGTCAATTTGTCCACCACCATCATGATGGAATCATGTTGCTTCACTGCTCTGGGAATCTTAGTAATAAAATCAACCATGAAAACTTCCCACTTCCATTCTGGAATGGGAAATGGTTGTAGAAAACTTGTTGGGTGTTTATGTTTTGTCTTTACTCTTTGGTATTCTAGACATCTGGCTATGTAATTAGCCACTTCATTATGCATTCCCGACCAAAAATATTGGCTTCTTACTATTGCAATTGTCTTCTGATATCCTGGGTGCCCGACATATGGCACATTGTGCATTTCCCTCATAACTACATTTTTCATCTCACTAGAATTTGGAACATACACTGTTCCTTTGTACATGAGAATCCCATCTTCTTTCAACTCAAAAGAATCAAATTTCTGCTGAAAATTACCTTTTTGCAATGTCTTCTTTATTGTTAAATAATTCTGATCTGAATTCACTACTACAACAATTTTGACTTTCAGATATGTCCTGTACACATTGATGGCTGCAATATGCACTTCATGAGCTCTCCTTTTGAGTGTATCAACCACTTGATTTTCCTTTCCCTTTATATGTTTAATTTCAATCTCATATTCACTCAGAAATTCCAGCCATCTAGTTTGTATAGCATTTAGTGTTGGTTGTTCAAACAAATGCTTTAAACCACAATGGTATGTCCTTAGCTCAAATTTCTTACCCATAAGGTAATGCCTCCAAATTTTCAATGCATTTACAATCGTTGCCAACTCCAAGTCATGTGTAGCATAATTCCTCTCATGCTCTTTTAATTTTATGGACTTATAACATACCACATGGTCCCTTTGACTAAGAATTCCACCAAGTCCTTCCTTGCATGCATCGATGCACACAAAAAAATATTTTTTTGGATTTGCAATCTTCAAGATTGGCGCACTTGTCAATATTCCCTTCAACTGTTGAAAACTCTCTTCACACTTGGAAGTCCATTCAAACTTCACTCCCTTTTTTTGCAAAAAAGTGATTGGACTTGAAATATTTGAGAATCCTTTTATGAACCTTCGGTAATAACTGACAAGACTCATGAATGATCTAACATATGTCACATTCTTTGGCGTTGACCATCCTCTAATGGCCTCTATCTTCTCAGGATCAACTTATGTCCTTGTTGCTGATATTATATGCCCCAAGTAGTGAATCTTCTTTTGATAAAATATGCACTTACTTAGCTTAGCATACAATTTATGCTCTCTTAAAACTTTCAACACCATTGTTAAATGATGGTCATGTTCCTCTTCTTTTTTAGAGTAGAAGAGTATATCATCCAAGAACACAATTAAAAACATGTCCAAGTACTCCCTGAACACTCCATTAATCAAGCACATAAAAAATGTTGGGGCATTTGATAGCCTAAATCACACTGTCATGAATTCATAATTCCCATATATTTTTTTTAATGTTGTCTTGCTAATGTATTCTTCCTTTATCCTTACTTGATGATAGCTTGATCTCAAGTCAATCTTCGAAAAGATTCTTGCTCCTTTAAACTGATCAAATAATTCATCAATTCTTGGTAAATGATACTTATTCTTTATGGTAAGCTTATTAAGTTGCCTAAAATAAATACACAACCTTAATGTTCCATCCTTCTTCAAAAAAAAGAACCAGGCTCCCCAAGGTGACACACTTGGGCGTATATACCCCTTCTTTAAAATTTATTCAAACTACATTTGCAAATCCTTCAATTCTGGTGTACCCATCATGTATGGTGTGTTGGAAACTGGGGTAGCTCCTCACACTAAATCAATAGAGAAATCAATGTCTCTCTTTGATAGAAAACCCAAAATTTCTCTAAAAACATCTTCAAAATCCCTCAAGATTGAATGGTCTTCAATTCTTTCCACTTTGTCTTTGGTTTCCTCCTTTATATGGGTTGAAAAAATATGACATCCCTTCCTGAAGCTCTTCTTCAATTGCATAGTTGAAATCTCTCTAACAACTACAACTCTTGGAATGCCTTGAATCTTGCCTTGTTGCCCTTCCTCATCAAGACATGTGATTGTCTTGTTGTAACAATCTAGGACAACTTGATGTGTTTTCAACCAATCCATGCCAATTAGACAGTCATATGAACCCAACGATATGATGTTTACATATACCCTTGTGCTAAGTCCATTTATGTCTATCGGACAATCTTTTACCAACTCATTGATTTTCCTCTTAGCCCCCATGGCTAACTGAACTAACCAAGATTTCTTATGCTTACTTCTTTGCAAGTGAAATATTTCAACAATGTTAGCATTTATGTAACTATGTATAGCTCCATAATCAATTAAAATTGCTATGGCTGGTTGTCATTCTTACCTTCCACTTCGACCGTGGGGTATTGATACTCTGCCTGCTTATTGTCTAAGGCTACATAAATCCTTGGTATGCTTCCTCCCATGTATTTAACTGTTTCACCCTCCCGAATGTTTTGGAGAGTCCTCATTCTTGCCCCTTTATGAGGGTAGTCCATATATACATGATTTCTCTCACATCCCCAACATTGCCTTTGCCTTTTTCCAAATGAATCTGCATTCTTTTTCTCATTTTTGGTTGCTTGACCTTGTTGATTTGCTTGGGAGGTATTTCTGAAAAAGGGTGGCTTAAAATCCTTCTTCCTTTGATCCCTTTTCCCTTTAATCTTGTCATTCCAAGCCTTTTGGAAAACTGTCCTTCCTTTGCTTTTCTCATAAAGGTGTCTTTCTCTCCTTATGGTTTCTGCCAAAGTCTTGGGATTATCGTATTGTATCTTGTCACTATAGAAGGAGGGTAACCCACTTAGAAACCTTTGGATTTTTACCTTCTCATCCTTGATGAAGTCAACATACTTTAACAATTCAAAGAATCATTTCTCATATTCCTCCATTGTCATGGTTCCCAACTTGAGTTCAAAGAAGTCTTTCATCTTTCTCTCATAGTAATGCTCGGACACATATTTCTCTTGGAAATATCCTTTGAAATACCTCTATGATATATTTTTATCATTTATATTCTTGGCTTTCTTAAGTTGACACCACCACATGGCTGCCTTGTTAGAAAAATAGGTGTTCTCGTTTCACCATAGACAATATAACAATATTGTCACCCAACCATAGGCCGAAGCCACCCCTGAGCACCTTATCCTTGACAGAGAATAATTCTGGAAGAAACCCTAGGCCCAATAGCCAATCAAGGTAGCGTATCACTCTCTAGAGCTAGTGTACCAAGCAGAGAGTCCAAACCATAAGAAAAATAAATTCCAAGCCTAAAACCAAAAATACAAGTTGCAGTAGTTGTAGCTACAACTACTCTCTAGACTTGCGCACTTACTAAATTTCTTCAGTGTGCACTAAATTTCTTCAGTTGCGAGCTGTGTGTGTCCAAATGAGCTTTGGAATCCTATATTTATACTACTCTTCCTTATCTTTCTGGACCAACTTCTCTTTCTAGAGGATAACAACTCAATATTAATTATTTTCTTTAGTCGACTTGTCTTCTAGGGTTATGTCCAATGCTCTAGGGTTTCTTCTTGCTTCCCAGAATATTCTATTCTTGTCAGGGTTACACGTGGATGTTTAATACCTCCCACAACTACCATAATATCAACACTCCCTCCTAGCTAGGGAGGTATTTAAAGGTAATGGTCTTGAGCACAAACATACGATTCAACCGATAGCATCATCATAGCCACACAGACTATGTCATGATCAAATCACAAGAACCATCATCACTATCGGTATCATCTGATAACATCAATTGTATCATCTCTCAAATCCATACTCCATCTGAGTAATCAGGAATGATCCCAGATAAGTCACTTACTTTACAGAGTGATACAAGAACCATTCTTCTAATCCAGACATATTTCCTAGAAGAATAAGTATCCCAACAGATGTTGGAATCCACTCCATGGGCTACAAGGACTATTCTTCTAATCCAGACATACGTCCTGGAATATTAAATGTCCTGGACCATTTTTTGCCTAGAGAATGTTTTTCCACCAACACACTGACTATCCATCTAGATGATAATCATTTCCAACACTATTGATAGTCTTCATGGAAATTAGAACAATGCCATTCAATAGAACACAACTGTATCTATCCATAGTAGTACACAACTACTATTGAATGGTACACAACCACACCAAGTAGCACATGGATACTTAATTAGTGACACATAGTCACAACTAGAGGGACACATCCACCATAGTAGCATATATCTACTGTCCAAAGACATATAGTCTATACAACAATCATATCATCTGATCTCAACCTGCATAAAACAATATCATGATATAAACTGAGTCATCTGGGCCATTCTTCCACTCACATCTGTGAGATATAGAAGATAATATTCCCTTAGAAAGTAAAACATCATCCATGGTATATCTGGACTATTCTCCTAAAGAACAGAAGAATATTTGTCCCTGATTTCTGAGCATGGACCATTCACTTAACTGGGCCATTCTTCCAACACTAATCATAGTGAAGCCTTGAGAGAATGAGTCTTCCCTAGGGAATGCTTGTCCCTGATTGTTGAACCTGGACCATTCCTGTAGAACTAATCATAGTGAAACCTGGATAGAATGAGTTTTCCCAAGGGAATGACTGTCCTGCACCAACCTCCAAAACAAACCATTCTTCGAAACTAGTCACAACTGTGAACTTTGAAAGAATGACTGCTCGACGAGGCGGACTATTTTACTTGACCACTACTCAAAGTGACTTCCAAGAAGAATGAATGTCCTAGAACATTCCCCCACACTACCCACAAGGGGAATTTATGTCTATGGCACATCAACAATCTATCGGACCATTTTCATTACGAAAATGACTATCCGATCTAGACCATTTTCTGAACTGGAAAATTCCTGTCCATTAGAAATCTCAAACCACTTTCCAAACTGGAAAGGAACTAATCATCCTGGACCATTTTTAAAGCTGAAAAATGACTGTCCAGAAATCAATAGCATATCAGTGCTCCCTCACAACCTGGGAGTAATCTCTTCCTTTTTCAATAAGGAATCTGTCTCCATGAGCCCCAACTTGTTTCTTGAGTACACAAAATTTTCATCTTGGACAGAAGCTTTACCAAAATATCTTCTATATACTCATATGTGGAGATATATTGGAGAACCACTTCTCTTTTCTGGACTTCATCATGAAGAATATAATTCTTGATCTCAATGTACTTTGGTTTGTCATGGAACACTGGTTTTCTCTAAAGGCTTCATGTAAATCTGATCATTACAATATATCATGGTTGAATTCCACACTTATGTTTCATGCTAGCTCATGAAATCGTGGCAAGGATCAAAATGAAACATATCCAAGTAGCACATCTGTCATCATGAGAGTTTTCCATGGATTAGCAATCCATCATCCCAGACTTCTCAGTAACTATTTTGATACACTATCTTTGTCATAGAAAGTTTTCACCACGCTTCTATTGTAAATGAGATACTCCACATCAAGTTGTTTGAATCCATACAAGGTCTTATTATATATTCATACATGGATCTCTTTCTGGTATAATCTTCTTTCTCACTTTCTTTATTGGGAAGAACAATATTTTACATGTAAATTCCAATCCATGGATACTACAAGAGGTATATCTAGAACAAGTTGTTGTCATAGTCTTCTCCCTCCTTTTGGAAGAAACTCTGAATATCACAATGCTTCCATTCACAAGCCTCTTTCACATTTTCTTAAATACACTGTTCTTTATCATAACTTCCATTTCTTCTGCTCGATTGCTTCTAGTGGGTTCAAACCAAGCTGGTAGTCTTTGTGATTCTCGGTATAATAACTGGTTGTTCTGGCTTTTCTTTATTTCTTGGAATCTTCATGTTCCTCCTCATGTTTATTTTTAGCTCTTGGGTCCTTGGAGTCTTCTATAGATTCCATGGCCTGAAGATTCCAACTTCTTCCTTTCATCATGGGATCATAGATGTAGATGGAAAACCAAGGATACTTTAAGGCTTCTGAACACGTTTTGCTTATCATGGCTGCTACTTTCAATGGGAACATGGACACATACTTCATAATCGTCAATGGATCATATCATTTAGGATTATCTCCCTCCTAATCCTTGCTTCATGCATGAATGCATGTTCTTCTTTTGGAATTATGTAATCATCTCCCTCCAACTAAGACAATCCACGCTTCTGTCTGCATCCTTATTTCCTTCTTCAAAGTGTCACAAGTCTTTTTCTAATTTGCTCTTGATTGTTGACATATTTATGTTTTGACTTCTTCTTGGTCTCTTCAAGTTTGATTATGATTTTGGCTTATCTCAAAGTTGTTACTTATATAATATCTTCCACAGGAATTGTTACCAAGGATTGTTAACATACTTCATATTTTCATGTGTATTGCTTGACTTGTAGTCATCGTGATAGCAATCCTTATCTTGTTATTCATATGTTGTGAATATTCCATGCAGTCCGTCCATGCTTATTGAGCTTAGATGAAATATTTATTCTAGTGTTGATATATTAGGGTTAAATCTCATAGGAAGATATCTTAGTACCTTTTGAACAATTACAAATTATTTGATTTCTTCTCCCAATCCTATGATTGCATTCACTGTTTCATCGACTCATAAGAAGTAGGCTGCATTATTCTCATCTTCCTTCATTTTTAGTTGTTCGAACTAACCTCTGTAAGTTTGAAGCTTTGTTTCTTTGACTTTTGTATCTCCTTCATAAATATTTCGAAGCTTGTCCCAAATATATTTAG